>JARBWK010000002.1:77966342-78219910 GCA_030556195.1 Anolis apletophallus
ATACAGAACCTTGCTCCTTCTCCTCCTCTTCCTGCTGCTGCCTGCCCTGTACTGTATGTATGTTTCACCCAGGAAAAAAAGAGAGGAATCAAGCGGTGCTTCTTTTTTCTGCCTGCCCAAGGGTTTCTTCCCTCTGCTGTGCCCTAGCCATTGGAGAAAAGCAGGGGGGAAGACAGTGGAGAAAGGTAGGGAAAATGCATGGATTAGTGGAGAGAAGAACAGAGGAGCAAGGGAGCCCCCTGGAACTATAGCAACAGTGCCCCATCTTCCCCTGTCCCAAGATATCTGTCTTTTCTACTTTTATAAGGAAGTTGTGTACCAACTCTTACAAAAAGAAGGGCTGATTGTACTGTTCTTTGGCCCTCTCCACAATCACAAATTCAGGCATTACTAAAGTAGCAACTGCTTCGATTCCAGTGACCAACTCCTCCCTATTGGTTAGGGTCAAGTCTAGGATTACTGATCCCCTTGCTCTTTCCTCCAACCCTTGAAAGAGGAAATTATCTGCAAACCAAATAAGGAATTTGTTGGTGAGTCTATGCTTAGCTTTATTTATGCATTAGGCAACTCCTGACCAACATAGTCTTCATAAGCATAGCCCTAGCACATAGAACTCTACGGTACATGTTGGGGGGGGGGGGGATAAGAAGAAGGGAGAGAGAAAAAAAGTTTTTTACTTTACATTTTATATGTAAAAATGTGGCACAAGCAGGAATGCTCTAATTCAGTGGACGCATACAATGGTAGAAAGGACAACACTAAGATGGAATGGTTGGGGAAGGCTTTGATTGGCACCTATGTATAAAATTAATTCACCTTAAGAACCTACCATATTAGGGATAAATATTATTGCCTAAACTTATCCATGACAAATTATTCTGTTCTATGCAAGGAGGGTTTATTTGTTTGTGTATTTAAAGGAGCACATTAATATATAGCATGGTATTTCACACTTTTAAAAATAAGTTTGCCATATCTCAAGAGTCTAGCATAGAGTCTAAGCACCAAGAAGTGGCCAGCTGGCTAAGTGTCAGCTGCATAAGATCTCTCTGACCTGTAGGTCATGAGTTCAAGGCCTGCCCGGGTCAGGGTGGGTGCCCGACCTTAAGTGTAGCCTGCTGTCGACCTTTGCAGCCCAAAAGACAGTTTATCTGTCAAGTAGGAGATAAAGGTACCACATTAAGTGGGGAGGCGAATTTTGACTGATTTATGAGGCCATAAAGAATCGCTGAAGGAATGTGGAAGAACAACAATGGAATCTGGAAAACGCTGAGAGAGATGAGGAGTGCGTCAGATCCCCCTGGTGGCCAGAAGTTTGCCTCTCTGTTCGTCTTTGTTCGTCTATGTTCGTCAATATATGTATATGTTGAACTGCAGGGATTGTCTGCAAAGTATTTTTACTGTAATCCGCTCTGAGCCCCATTCGGGGTGAGAAGAGCGGAATATAAATGAAGTAAATAAATAAATACATGTAATCCAAAGAAACAAGAATATATATATATATATATATATATATATATATATATATATAGACACACACACACACACAGGTCAAATATATCCTTAAAATGAACATTTAATATCATATAAGTGAGTTAAATTGTATTACATAGGGGGAAAAGCAAAATGCACGAGCTAATTCAGTACACACATACTTTCTTCACACTGTCCTTTCCATAACTATGCCCTTAAAATGATAATGTATATGGAAGCAAGATGCAGGATCATACATTCCTTCTGAAAGGTCTGCCCCTCTTGCATATGAATTACCCTTTCCTTTTTGCACAGAGTACCGGCCAGGGCTCATATAACTCCAACCTTGCAGCATCTGCTCTGGTTACCAATTGAGCACCGGGTCATCTTCAAAGTGTTGGTGTTGACCTTTAAGGCCTTGTCTGGGGCCGGTGTACTTAAGAAACCGTCTACTCCCATATGTTCCCCAGAGATCCCTCCATTCAGAAGACCTCAACCTCTTAAGAGATTCCGCCCTTACGGACTATCCATCTGTCATCAACTAGACAGAGAACCTTCTCTGTGGCTGCACCATGTCTGTGGAATAACTTGCCACCTGAAGTGTGTTCAATCAGTGAGCTGACGGCTTTCCGGAAGGCATGTAAAACTGCTTTGTTCCGGCAAGCATTTAGTCTATAAATATCCTGGGAAGGTGGAATTGTCCTACATGGAATTGTTTTACAATTCTCTTGTGTCTATACTCTTATGTGATACCATTTTAATTTTCATGTTTTATGCCTTTGTTTGTAGTTTGATATACTATAAACCGTCCTGAGCCAACTGGAAAGGACGGTATACAAATCGAAATAATAAATAAATTAAATTAATACAATATGAATCAAATTGTAGTATGTATGCAATCCTTTTGTAAATTTGTATGCTGTCAAGAAAGCTTGTGAAACAACGAATAGATACTAATAAATACAGAAATCATGATCTAGTCTCTTCAGACCTACGTTATGTCAGAATTTTCCATTCAAAGAGGTCTCAGCCAATACGGAAACCTCCATAGGTAGTTCATCTCCAATCCTGGGGAAGATGTAAGATGGTTGGATAAATTGGGGTTATGCATTCTTGGGACCATCCAAAGTCAAAATTTTCTTGCCTTGTGCCCTTTAGGGGATGTATTTTCAACCCATTTTTTGCCTTCTGGGCCAATTTTTTAACCAAGGTAGGCTTTTTTATAAAACAAAATGAACTGGAAGCAATTTTGCACACCCTGTACTTAAAAGGGGCTACCTTGGGCCTAAAACGCTGGGAGGATGCAAAATCAGTTAAAAATTTCCCTCACGGTCTCTGGAGGATGGTCTTTGGAGCCAAAACCAAATGATTTTATTTCAAAATATTTTATTTCATTTTATTTTATTTGGAGAAGGTCATGACCCTCTAACGGTCTTGCAGTGCTGTGGCCTTCCTAATATAAGAAGACATGCCCTGGGCTGGCTTTGTTCTCAGAAGCATCCTGAATCTGGAAGAAGCAGTGTAGACAACTTTTCTCCGATCAAAGCCAAAGTGAAAGGAAGCCATAAAAAAGAACCGCATTACCACTTCAAGGAAAGGAAAACAATAACACCATCCCTCCCTTGTTTTTACCCTGATGGCATGAGGCCAACGGATCTTTCAATGTGCTTGTTTTGTTAGAGGCTGGCATACAGCATGCCATTCCAACTAGGAGCCCTGGGAGGGAGCAAAGAGTTATGAAAGGCCAAACAAATACAGGAAGAAGTCATGATCCTTGTGCTTTGCTGGCACATATCTAAGAGGCAAGGAAAAGAGAGGGTTGTTCCATCTTGTTGTCTGCCTCTAACTAATTCCTCCAGAGAGTGGCTTTGAAAGGACATTAAGTCCAAAGAGCCATCTGTGGAGTTCCATCTGCTTGAAAGCTCAACAGCCTCCACCTCAAAAACAGAGTCCCCCACACCAGAGTCAGAGAATCTTTTTTAATACAGTGCTTGACAATACAGGAAAATGAACTGGGCAGAAAATTTCCCAATGCTTTTTTTTCCTGGTGCACGATTTTCAGTCTCTAAAACGGCGCTGTTTCATAGAATTCATTCATAATAAGAAACAGATGCCAATAAAATATTATGAAAGCTTGTCAATTTCAAAAGTGTACTTAAACATTTTAAAGCTCATCCCTATGGAGCAAGTGACAAAGAGAAAGAGAAATACAAAAATAAGATTAAACAGAGGATGATTTTTTTAAAAGAAAAAAATGCATAGTAAACCAATACAAAAATGTTCTGGAGATCAAATTAAAAGCAGGATTAAAATTGTTATTTGAATTCAGGCTGCAAGAAAAAGAAAAAACTAAATTTGTGGCGAATATTTGTTTCACTTTTAATGAACCATGGCAGTGTCTCATTTTACTCTGGGAAAATTAGAAGCATTTGCACAAGATAGGTCTTTTTAAAAATTAAAAAAATATTTTAGAAGGCATCATTTAACAAGCAACAGGAAAAAATCTCTCTTCTACCTTTTTAGAAGGGAAACTGTAAGACAGAGGCCCTCAAACATTTTAAGCCGAGGGCCAGTTCAAGGTCCTTCAAACCAGACCATAGTTTGAAAAAAAAATGAACTAATTCCTATATACACTGCTAACAAGGCAGTCAAGTTAATATGGAACCGCAGTGGCACAATAGGTTAAACGCTTTTGCCACCTGAACTACAGACCTGAAGGTCAACAGTTTGAATCCATGAGATGGGATGAGCTCCCATCGGTCAGCTCCAGCTTCCCATGTGGGGACATGAGAGAAGCCTCCCAAAGCATCCTCTGGACAATGTCTCTGCAGACAGCCAATTCTCTCACACCAGAAGCAACTTGCAATTTCTCAAGTCGCTTGTGATACAATTTTTTTAAAAATCAAGTTAATTAGGATTGTTGTGTGCCTTCAAGTTGTTTCAGACTATCATAGAGGGTTTTTTTTGTCAAGATTCATTCAAAGGGGATTTGCTTTTGTCTTTATTGGAGGCTGAGAGAGTGACTTGGCTAAAATCACCCTGTCCTGTCAGAATATGCTCTCCTGTCAGAAAACACACACCTTTAGAAGTTCACTGGCTTCTTCATAAAGGAGGAAAAAATAATGATCGCAAATCTGTATGCTGTTATTGTTTCAAAATTGCAGAGTATGAGATAGTGACCAAAATTTCAAAAACTGGCCTAATAAAAGTATCAGCAATTGGATTTGGAAACCTAAATTGTGGAAATAGCCTGCAGCATGAATGAAAGGGGCTTTTAATAATGCACTAAGCAGTAGTTTTGTGGACAGTCACACTGTAGGTTATTTAAGAACAAACGTTTATAGCTTTACTTCCACCTTCAAAATTCAATGATATATTTATTTATTTATTACTCTCAGTGGGAATTCCAAGCATCATACCCATTTATTGTCCTTTTTACTGAATTATGGTGTTGACAATTATCCTTCCCGTGTTAAATCATTCATTTTTTTCATTGAGTTATAAAAATGAAGTATAGTCAAGATAAAAAATATGCCTTAAGGTCTCTTTTAAAAACTCAATTTTAACATTATTTTGCCTTCCATTTTAAACCAGTAAAACATACACAGAGAGAGATGGAACAAGTAATAAAGTTTGCAATTACCACAAACCAGTTTGGGAGTCAAATATACTGAAATGCTTCTTTGTACATATGCACAAATCAAAGTTAAAGCTTTACTACTTATTGAGCAGAAGCTGCCCTAATGAGAAAATCAGATTAGCAAACATTTCATATGCAACAACATATGAGATTCTGAATATATGCTCCCTGAATTTGTCTCCTGAAAATCTCATTTTGTTTGTTTGTTTGGAAACCAGATGCTACTATTCACTAGAGACTATCAGTTTCTCTGCCTAATAAAGTAAGCATATATTCTCTTGTTGTGAAGTGTAGAAGAAAATTGTCTGTATAAGAAGCTCAAGGACTGAGAGACAAGCTGCCTGACACAACATTTTATGATGGAGAATGAGATGCAAGCAGTGTAATTTCACTTATGTGATTTACTCACAGACGCTGCAAATGCATTTTCCCTGCTTAGATTTCAAGACAAAAGACTGAATGTTATTACTTAGAAAATCCCACAGCCAGAGAAAAATAATGGTATGCACTGACTGTTCGAAAACAAAAGGAAACCAAACTGATAGCATGTTTTTCTCACCAAAATAAAAGTGACACCCATGAAATAAACACTTTTAAATGATTTTAATGTGTGTTAGGTTCTATGCGAGCCTACTAGGTGCAGTGTTTTGACAACTACAACTATGGAGACCAGGGTTTTAATCTCTTGTCAGCCATGGAAACCTACGGGGCTACCTTGAGCAAGTCTCAGCCGCAGAGGAAGGCAAAAGAAAAAACTCTATAAAGAAATCTTGTTAGAAAAGCATGTGATAGTTTCCTCTTTAAATTGTTTATTTATTTATTCAAATAGACATACATTTGCAAGTGTTTGTTGCATACAGTGCAATGGCACAGCAACGCGTGCACGGGTACAGCTAGTAGACATACATTTGCAAGTGTTTGTTGCATACAGTGCAATACTTTCCATCTATTAGTGTTCCATAATCATTTCTCAGATAATATATTTCCTTCAAGTGGGCACAGTCTACTATTTATATAATACATATAAAGGTATCATAGGAAAAGCATGCGATAGTTTCAGCTTAGGTTGCCATAGGTCAAAAGCAATGTGAAGGCACACAACATTAGGTTCCTTGCAGATAGAATACAATCTCCCTGAAAAGCAAGATTTCTTTGTATGTCCCTTATAGAATTCCATACATCTGCCAGGCCTACCGGCCATGTATGACTGTGTGTGTATTTTCCTTCAAGTTCTCTGCTGACTTATTGTGACCCCATGAATTTCATAGGGTTTTCTCATGCAAAAAATAGGGGTGGTTTTGAAAATCCCTTCCTCTAAAATATAGAATACAGCACCTGATATTTGATGGCAATCTCCCATCTAAGTACTACACGGGACAAGAACAGTCAAAACAAACCAACATACGCAAAACCAATGACCAAAACAACCGTACCCCAACTGGTGTCCTTGTTGCATTGGGACAATGGGAGTTCTTCTACTACATGTCTGGAGGCCACCAAGTTTAGCAAGACTGGTTTAGTAGCTGGCAGGATACAAAAATGGGGCCAGTTGTTTGCAATCAGTTTGGTGAGTTATTTATTTATTTATTTATTTATTAACTTCGAGTTATAACCTAATAAAACAGATTAAACAGTTAAAACACATTAAACATCAACCTATGTGTTCCGACACCCATATCATAATACTAGTTACAATACAATACAAAGTGAGAACCTCATTGGGGGCTCTCTTGGCCTGTTTATAACATAGCTGTTCCAGTTCCCAACCAGCTTCACATGACAAGCTAGCAAGTTCTGTTCCGTTTTGCAGGGTTATCTGCTCCCGTCCCACAACCAACAACCATAATTGAAATAGAACCACACATTACCATACCCATTAGTTTTGAATTTGTAATGCTAGTCATACATACCACCTACTCATTCATAACTATAAACATGAATTCCTATGCACTTCGCTCCATGTATCAGATGGACTAAACCAGTGGTTCTTAACCTGTGGGTCCCCAGATGTTTTCACCTTCAACTCCCAGAAATCATAACAGCTGGTAAACTGTCCAAAGTACCTGGGGAAACCACAGGTTAAGAACCACTGGACTAAACTAAAATCTATAGAAAGTTATGCTACCAACTATTTTCTTTGTTTCAAAGGTGCTACACAATTCAGACAAACACAACTATGTTTTACTGTCTAGGATAGTGACATTGTATTGATCTACTAAATTTGCCAAGTAAAATCTTAGTATGGATGTTGCAACAGTTAGCTAACTTTGAGACTAATTGTGGAACTTCATCCTGATTTGACAGACCTTCAAGTACTGGTGATTTGTTTTCCAAATTATTTTACTGTTGATCTTGTGACTGCCACTGCATTGTTTAATTTGGTTTTTGTCATTTTAAATCTATCTGGGTGAAGGGCAATTCAGAAATGGTTATGGAAAAGGATTGTTTTGTTTTAGAACTATTATTGCTAATTTTTTGCAGAATATATATTTTAGAAAAACTCCTTGGCCTAATTATTTTAATATAAACAATTTGACCTAAGTTTCAATATATTCAATGAATACTCTCAGCTTACTCTATTGAATAAAAATATCTATCTATCTATCTATTTTTTATACTTTATAATGCTTTCAAAATTCAAGCTCACTCCAGTTTGGATCACAAATGTGAAAAGCTATCTGTCATAATCTAAAATGCCATTCCTAAAGGTAAAGAATTTACACATCTTTGTTAAAAAAAAAGATCATTATTCCTAAAGGTAAAGAATTTACACATCTTTGTTAAAAAAAAAGATCATTAGCAAAGCATGTTCATGACGAAAGCTATGTTTTAAAATTACATTTTTAATATTCCATGTACTTGATTAAACACGTTTATTAATCTGTGCTTCCAAACCCAACTGCATGATTTCCAACTCATTTTAATATCCAAACATCACAGTCCTAAGAGTCTGAAATGGTAACTTTTTTGACAACTACAGATGTACACGACACTGAGAGGACTGCACTCATGCTGATGACCATATGGTAATTCTGTTCTATTCAATTCAAAAGATACAGTACCAGTTCATGAATTCCTTCCAAGGCAATGTGAGGACTGATGTGCTGTCATCAATGAAATTAACTCCACATCTTACTAGCAACAAGGCTTAAGGAGTTTACCCAGGTCCCAATAAGAAATTACTAGATTATATCATATGGTTTTTGTTTTCAATTACTTGCCAAAAAAACCCCCTATCATTTTTCATTCATTTATTCATCTTTTATTTTGTTGCGTGTGCCAATTCAATCTGCTTTGCTTTCTAAAAATACAAATCAGAACATTAGAAAAGACTCATTTTGGGCTTCTATACTTTACCAAGATGTGAGTGCCATATAATGTGTAGATTTTCATAGGATTTGCAAGCACATAATTGGATGTAGTCCTGCAGTCCAACAATTGCTTATAATTTGTTCTTCTTTTATTCATTTTAGCAACATCATTACAAATTATTTGCCAACCTCTTTGTAAAATCACTAGCCATCCATCCACCCAGGGACCAGAAACAATATGAAGTGATTTTTTGCAACCATCACACACTTGGAATGGCCTGAGTAAGGAGTTTTCTGAATAACCATAGAACGGAATATTTCACACTACTTGGTCAGCAAATATGAATAACAAATGCCACTGGAGAAATCAAGAGTTGGTTCAAATACTCCATTTACAGAACAAAGGGCTAAATTGGCAATGAATAATTCAGTCAACTCTAGAAGTCTCTTTTACATTCCTTTCACATTGGAATATTCAAGAATGCAGTTAGCAGCTTTTTTGTAGCTGCGGGCCATGAGTATGTGAGAAAATGGAATTTGGAGGTTCTTTAATGGCAGGGCCACCTGTAAAACTTTCTTCATTTTCTACTAAAACCATAAATGAGGGGAAACTGATGTTAAGAATTCAGGAAGAAGCATGACATTTAAAGTTTTTGATTACTGCTACTATATAATATCATTTTAAAGGGCTCTTATTTATCTGTTTGATTGTTTATATCTCACCTTTCTTCTTGTGTAAGATCTAAGGATGCTTACAACCCTTTAATAAACAGTTTAAAGATTATTTATAGAAAAGTTTGAAAAATCAGTTACAAGAATATTAAAGTAATATAAAATACAAATAATTTATAAATATAGGGTATATATATAGGAAATAAATAAATAAAAATAAGTAAGACACAATTTAAAAAAAAACAAATTAAAACACAAACCTATGAAGAACCCATTCTATCACAACAATTAGAAACCAAAAGACTGCCTGAACAAAATGATCACACTGTATAGTTGGCCACATGTAACCTAACTAAAAAAATCTCTCGTTCCTGGATGTATCTCAATTTTTGTGGTAGATTTTTCTAGAAACATAATCAATGTTGTCATTGTTTGTACTGCAGTTTCCTGGCCCTTGCATTTCCTATGATTTTCTACTTTTTGACCTAATAATAACAAAATCTTGTGAGCTGACAAGAGTTGAAAACTGCACCAAAGATCATTTATAAGCTTCCTAATTACTATAGTATGATACCACCAACCACATGCCTGACAATCACTCATGTGGATCGTGGTGACAGGAGATACATAAACATGATCCAGTACATTACTTTCTCCTTGACCTTTGATAAATAAACCATGGCCAAGACATAGCAAGGGTTGCAGGCATTCTGTCTTGTCATTCCTGTGTCTGGTGAGCCTGACCACTTGGAGGAAAAACCAAAGATGGTAAAGGGCGTAAAGCCTTGCTATTCTCATACTAGACAATTTTTAGGTAAAAGAAAACTTAATATAGCTGAAATTCACAAATACAACAGGTTTTTTATCTTTCACTTTAAACACAATACTCAATATCACTGGAATTTAATGCAATAACTACACATTGCTTTATGATCAAACGTAATTTCCTGCCGTATATTTCAGAAGAAGAAATTGGCAAACCACCTGTGAGTATTCCTTGCTTAAGAAAACCCAATGAAGTTGCAACTTTCAGGCAGGCATGTATTCATATGTTTGGGACAAACTGGAAATTATTCTATCATTGGATTGCTGTGAAGTTTTCGGGCTGTTTGGCCATATTCCAGTAGCATTCTCTCCTGACATTTTACTTGCATCTGTGGCCAGCATCTTCAGCCCCCTGGAGGTCTCAAGAGAGAATGCTACTGGAACATGGCTGTACAGCCCGAAAAACTCACAGCAACCCAGAGATTCCGACCACGAAAGCCTTCAACAACATATTCTATTAATGGTTTTGAAATAATAGCACAACGACTGGAGCGTACTCATTAAGGACTCCACCCTGCAATCTTCCTGTTGGGTCCCAATTACCTATGCCTCTGCCAGGATGACCCCTGCTTATGTTCTTCCTAAACCACTTAACCATTTTTATGTTCTCATTTGAAAGCCACAGGCTTGCATCATGAACGAAAGGTGGAGTTGCACAGTGTGAACTCTGCAGAATCTATTCAGCAGAATCACTTCACAATTGCTTGATTTGTTTCCCGAGGGACAGGGTGACATGAATGCCACATGAACTGCCAAACCTGGGAAAGGAACATTTCAATCAGCTGCTACAGTGGAGAATCAGACTTCTAATGTCCGTTGGGCAGATGTTATTTCATGCCCTGTTAACAACCCTACAGCAAAACTATTACTATACCTTTCATTTTGGCCATTTCAAATATCATCTGTCATTGTCAGAAAAAAAATGCAAGATTTGAAACATAAAGTACATATTTCCTTTTTTTGTTGGTTCAGTTAATGTAATGAGAGAAAGGATTCACACTGATTTAGAAGTAGTAACTAAAAAGAAAGCAAACTCCATATAGTCCCAAGGGCTTCTTAAGATTGTGGAATCTGTGTGCTATCTACAACACACAGATTCTTCATAATGGCCAAATGAACAGTACTCTATACACCTGCGGACAAAGGAATCAGCAATGTGGGATAGAGGTTTTTTAGTGGAAAGTATTTCTGAGGATTTTCATCATTTGTTTTCTGTGAAAAGATGCCCATCTTTAGTGAAGCATTGATTAGAAAAATGATTACCAACACTGTATGAATACAAATGAGGTCAACTTGGGGAACTAGAATGGATATAGCAATGTATAATCTAAATTCATAGATTTGTGGTTTTCCTCCCCAGATAATGCTTTTAGGTATCAGTGGCTCCCATTTTAGTGGCATGATGAATCTGCTCCCAGTATTCGTTCAAACCTTAAATGAGCTTTCCAAGGTGCTGAATCTATGTTGAGGATAGTGTTCCTTTAAAATCTGGACAGAACCCCAGAGCAGATCCATTGTTCTCACTGACAAGGAATGCAACCGCTGCTAGTGGTTAGAGTTTCTGTAATGCACATATATTTCATATGCACTGTATAAAATGCTTTTCAGCTCCCCACACAAGCCTTAAAATTTAAATGATGTATATTTCAATAAAGGTAATTTCCACTCCTTCCTCCTTCTGTGAATGTGCGTGCATCGTGTCTGCCTTCAAGTCACCTGTTGACATATGGTGATCTCATGAATTTCATAGGGTTACCTCAAGCAAGGAATACTCAGAAATGGTTTTGCCAATTCTGCCCCCTGAAATATAACCTACAGCACCTGGTTTTCATTAGTGGCCTCTCATCCAATGACTAACCAGAGCTGATCTTAGCCATCCATTCATCCTTCAACATTTGCAGTTTTGACTTTTTGCAGATTTGATTTAATATGTTTTCTGTAGTAATCTTTAAGCCTTGCAGTATAAACACCTTTCCAGAATCCCAGTGTTCTCCAATGCAATTCTAATGGTCAGCCTTCACTGGAAGTTGTCATTAGAGTTGTGTTGGAAGTCCTAGAAATGCCTAAATATTCCACAGTAAAAAAGTAATTTCTTTATTCATGATTTTTCACTTTCTCGGGGGAACTGTGCCTCTTACCTTACCAAGTGTGTAGGGCTGACAGTATATCAGAGGAAGGAACTAGCAAAACTACCTCTGAGTATAATAAAGATATTCAACATCTGTATTAAGACTAAGATGAAGGGTTAGAAGGCATGATCATTAAGTTTGCAGATGACACAAAATTGGGAGGGATAGCCAGAAGACAGGAGCAGAATTCAAAATGATCTTAACAAATTAAACAGATGGGCCAAAACTAACAAAATGAAGTTCAACAGGGACAAATGCAAGATATTCCACTTAGGCAGAAAAAATGAAATGCAAAGATACAGAATGGGAGAAGCGTGACTCGACAGCAGTACATGTGAAAAAGATCTTGGAGTCCTTGTGGATAACAAGTTAAACATGAGCCAACAATGTGACAGCTAAAAAATCTAATGGGATTTTGGCCTGCATCAATAGGAGCAAAGTGTCTAGATCCAGGGAAATCATGCTACCCCTCTATTCTGCCTTGGTCAGACCACATCTAGGATACTGTGACCAATTGTGGGCACTGCAATTGAAAGGGAGATGTTGACAAGCTGGAATGTGTCCAGAGAAGGGCAACTAAAATGATCAAGGGTCTGGAGAACAAGCCCTATGAGGAGCGTCTTAAAGAGCCAGGCATGTTTGGCCTGCAGAACAGAAGACTGAGAGGAGGCATGATAGCCATGTATAAATATGTGAGGGGAAGTCATAGGGAGGAGGGAGCAAGCTTGTTTTGTGCTGCCCTCAGGGGCGGTCTAAGGTAATTTTAAATGGTAAGCGAACATTATTTTGGCGCCCCCCCAAAAAAACATTATTCCCCCCCATGTAAAACAAATATACAATTATAATATCACAATACCATTAGTAGTATTATATTGTATCAATGTATATACAATATAATATACCATACTCATACTATATTATATCATAATTATATTATACTACATTACAATATAATTATATTATAATATATTGACATTATAATATAATATAACATTCTATTATATTATTATTATAAAATAATAAATAAAATTATTTATTTAAATAAAATCATCCTCTACTAAATATTTTCATTACTCCTATAAAACTCAAATAACCCAAAATAAAGTAAAATAAAATATATATTACTATTTTGTACAATACCACTATACTGCAATATTGTTTGTAATATTGCATGTAGTATAAAATATATCATTATTCTATTGTTATATTGTATTTTTATTATATTGTATGACAATATTAAGCAGAACTGTATAATAATCAACAAGAAATGCAATGTAAATGCATCAAAATCAGAATATATTACCTACCACCCGTCTCATAATTCATAGGAGTCTCCCATAAGTCCAAAATTAGGATCCCAATGTAAATGTAAATAGAAAAACAGCCAAAATGTTCAAATGAGGTCGAATACAGGCAGCGTGGCCTGGGCAAACTTGGGCCCTCCCTCCCTCTAGGTGTTTTGGACTCCAACTCCCACAACTCCTCATAGCCTCAGGCCCCTCAGGTCTAGACAGAAATAGAGCTGAAGAAAGGAAGGAGGGAGAGAAGAGGTCACAGAGGAGGAGGAGGAAAGCCCTTCATTCATTCCTTCACTTACACTTCCTTCACTGATTCTTTTCTTCTTCCCCGCAAACGCGCACGTGGCAGAGACAAAGGGAGAGGGGAAGCACTCCCTTCCTGCCCGATAGGGAGTGCTTTGCTTACAGGCTTCTGCGCAAGGGAGCTACTGGGCATGCGCGGAGGTTTTCGCACATGTGCAGTTGCTCCTGCGCTCAACTTCAGCTCCGGAGCAACTGCGCCTGCATGAAAACCTCCGCGCATGCCCAGAAGCGGCGTTGGAGCGCACAAAGCCGGGGCCCAAATGTAGGCAGCTGCGGTGCTGCCTGAGGAACATCGGCAGGGCCAGGATGGCGCCCCATGCGGCCAGGATGGCGCCCCCTTCCCAGGTGGCATCCTATGCGGCTGCTTACTTGGCCTACCTGTAGGACCGCCTCTGGCTGCCCTGGAGACTAGAACATGGAGCAATGGCTTCAAACTACAGGAAAGGAGATTCCACCTAAGCTTGATGAAGAACTTCATAATGGTGAGAGCTGTTCAGCAGTGGAATTCTCTGCCCCAGAATGTGATGGAGTTTCCTTCTTTGGAGGCTTTTAAACAGAGGCTGGATGGCCATCGGTTGGAGGTCTTTTGAATGCAATTTTCCTGCTTCTTGGCTGGGGGTTAGACTGGATGGTCCATGAGATCTCTTCCAACTATGAGTACTCCTTGCTTAAGAAAATCCTATGAAATTCATAAGGTGGCCATAAGTTGGCAAGCGATTTGAAAGAACACATCATTACCCTAAAAGCTATGCATTATAGTTTATTTTATTTTCTCTGCTAGATGTTTCAAATGAACTTACATGGCTTGCATGCTTCCAAATTCTTTTAAGATGCAGGGAAACAACATGAAAAAATGAACAGAAGGTATGTTTCAGTATCCAGAAGTAACAATTCTGTTTCCAACAAACAGAACCTTCGTTGTTTCAGTGGGTTTGGCACCTAACCAGGCCATTTATAATTTTCATTTTCTACCAACCATATGATATTGTAATCAAACTCACTATCTAGGTTCCTTCCTGATCTTTACTTTTGAAGAGCAGTTGTGTCTTTCATGTCTGAGAAGGTGTAGAGAAATGTTCCCCCATAAAGCAGAGTGAGAACTCATAAACATTAAAAGCAAATGAGAAACTAGCCAGGAACAGGAAAGACTAACTTAGAAATAATGGATGAAACAGAACTCAGAGACTCATAAGAAGTTATACAAAAGGCTTGAAAGAGAATGTAGGAGTCCTGAAAGGACAACACTCACATCCCATCCTGTCTTGGCTTATAAAACAATGCAAGGATCATTTATAGTGTCATTTGCTTCTCAGGATTTCTGGTTCAATAAGCCATACAATGAATTAAATTACATTCAGAAGAAGGATGGATATCTGCAATCTCAGAAGGTCCCATGCAGTCTGAAAAGCAAAGAGACCCCTGGCTTTGCTTAATCACGAGATGTTGGCAGTACACTTCAAATACAGCTTGATTTTCTGTATATAGCCAGACCCTTAGAAGCTCATAATGCTAGACAAAATGGAACCTTTTGTGAATCATGATAATAGGGAATACAACAAAGAGTTACATAATTTTGTTGTTCATACAACAAAGAAATGAACTGAGTTATGTTCTGTTGCTTAAGAGTATTCATTTAAGTCTGGAACAAACAAAACAAAGCAAAAAATAGAGATGAAATATCAGCAATTATATTAAATTAAAGAGGACAGAAAAGAAGATTAGGAATTATTCAAAAACTATTGTTACCTTAACAAGGGAAAAGAGGAATATTTTTTCATAATCAGAAAATAAGCTATAGAGATTCAAGATAAGTGAAATATGCATATGTAAAAATTAAAATAAAAATGAGATCATGGGTTTTAGGCATACTACAGAGATAGGTTTGAGTTTATCATGTATTTTTATGGATATATGTTATACAACTAATGTACCGTATATATTTTCTTTAAAGGAAATGGAAGACTTGCTCTATGAAGACATATATATAGTATCCCATCTTGTTTCAGAAAATTCTACATGAAAAAATAAATGCTGTTGTCAGTAGTGTGTCTGCTGGAAGAAAATATCAACTAGTAAGTAAAACATTAAAGGAGCCAGTGTAGTGTAGTGATTTGAGTGTTGAATTAACACAATCAGAGAACACTGTTTGAATCTCCTCTCGGTCACAGAAAACCACTGGGTGGCCTTGGACAAATCACATTCTCTGAACCTCAGAGGAAGGCAATAGTAAACCCCACCTGAACAAATTCTGCCAAGAAAATGTCATGATAAAGTCACTTTAGGATCGCTGTAAGTAAAAAATGGCTTGAAGGCACACAACAACAACAAAATATTTTAAAAGTCTATGCACATGGTAAAAAAAAGTGCACTCATGTTTCATTTATATCAGAATGATATACTACTTCTTATCTTGCCATGGCTCCATCTACATATTATTGACAAACAATGAATAAACAAAATAATGAAACCAAAGACATAGGATGCTACAGCCCTGCAACTGGTATGTGTACATATACATCTGTAGTCACCAACATATGTATGTATTTTTAAATGAATTGTATTTAAATACATTTTAAATGTTGTATTTAAAACTCATACTACACTTATTTGCATTAATTGGAAGCATCCTGGCTTTAAATACATCATATTCATTGTCAAGTATTTCCATGGATACAAAAGGACTGTATTCTGTAGATTAGTTAGTGTGCATTACTATGTTTCCAACCTGCTATTTTATTAATTTCATAAATATACAGGAAGAAGTGCAATGAAGTGTCAAGGGAAGCATTTCTAGATTCGGTTTGAATGCAGTCACTGTAAAGTAGCAATCTTCGAAATGAAATGTGAAAGCAGGTCAAACTGTCAATAAAGCCGAGTGGCCTATATGAGTTATTACTTTTTAATAATGTAACCACTAAAGAAAGGCACTGGTCTTATACTGGCTTGGTTTCAATGCTAACAGCAAGTGCAATAGGAAATAAATAGTAAGTCAAATAATGTATAATACCAAAATAACACCAATAAAATGCTAAGCTGCAAGGCTTAGCATAACAATGAAAAACACTAATGGAACATAGTGCAGTTTGCTCATACTATGCATAGTCTAGAATCATGCATAATGTAACAGTGCGACTGCTAACAGCAGGCTCACACAAGATAATTTACACTTGTTTTTATGGACATGCGGAACTGATCTTTGAAGTCCCTAATGAGATTCTGCTTGGCCCTAACAGCATCCTGAGAGATTGTACTGGGTTTTCTCTCCTGCATCCGGTACATATTTATAAAGTGAACAGAGGTTCGTTTAAATTGCACATGCGGAGTCATGCCAGTCCTCCCACTCCGCCTCTTCCATTATCAAGGGGGTAGTTTCACACTGGGGGAAAGTGCCAGTAACTCACCTACCAAGCGATTTAATTGTCTCTGCCACTTTTGCTAATGACCAACAAGGCCTGGATACAGCAACATGGCACAAGTCTTTGTCCTAAATTTAACCCGTCTGAACTCTTCGTTTTGTGCTCTACTGCTCTGATAAACAGATTGTGTAGCTACACATGACTTGGGGAAAGAAAATCCAAAATGTGTCTTAAAGATCTGGTGTTGATGACTCCTCAGGAGTTAAGATGGGCAAACATATCATAACCAAACAACCTGGCTGACTCGATATCCATGTAATCAATGGCATGGTTATGCCTCCCATTTATTTGGAGGAAATATACACAGCCTCCCAATCTAAGGTATGTCTATGCTGCTTCTTTCTCAATTCACTTTGTTTTCTGCATAATTCTCCCCACTGGTGTTGTTCACCTTGCTATTTTACTACATTCCTTTAGTGCTGTATTTGGTAGGAGATATGGCCATCCCTGTTGCCCTCCACATAGCACCAAATGAAACAGTACAGTTTATTTCATACGTGATGTAAAATGTGGGCAAAACTTTAAGGATGACGTTATTTACATTTGCTAGAATCGGGCTTTTTGTCTGCACTGCATATTGAATGCAGAATTTTAACTGACTTCAAAGGCATTCAGATCAAACGTTTTAATTCTATCCTTGACAACATAAACATCTCATAAGATTCAAGTCATTACATTTTAAAAATGGAAATGATTGTAACCTTTCTTGTTAAGAAAAAGAAGTAGCTCAAGACTACTTGCACACATACAGTACATGATTATCATTAAAGAAGGCCAGTGTCTCATTACCACCTGAATTTTGGACACAAATCAGAATCTTCACCATGCCTAAACTGCCATGGATCTTTGAACAATCCTATTTTCACTAACAGCATCTAGCCAATCCAAGGCTTAAAATACACACACACACACACACACACACACACACACACACCCTCTCTATATATATACACATACACACCAATTGGAACTAAGGTTGATTTCCCACTTTGCCCAGAAAAAAAATAACGCTCTACATATAAACATGCACTGAAGCAGTCTGTTTTTCCCCAAGGCTCAGAAATTATACTAACAGATAATTAATAACAAATAGTGAAAACTCTATGGATTTAAAGGTCTTCGTTCTGTTACCAAGCTGACATATCAGATTCAGAGATAAATAAAGGCAGTACTTTTCTCCCCCATTAACACCGTGGCAGTGTTAAGATCGGAGCAATGCAAAGCAGTCTGGCGAAACACAATCAAAGGTCACATTGCAAAAAAACAAAACAAAAATGAAATACCCCTGGAGGATTATTATCTCCTTTTTAATTCAGACACAGTGTATGAAAACTTGCACAGCTGCATTTGATCCATGCTGCCTCATTATAATGATAGCATCCCTTGTAGACAAAGTAGTTCTAGAAACTTCTACAATCGTGTAAAACAATCTCCAAAAGATTGTGATGATCTGATCTCTCATTAAATGCCTGAAAGTATTAGTTTTACTAAGTAGTCTTGGTTATTTTTCAGCCAATCATAATAACATATTTGAAATATAAATCACTACATAGCTTTTACAGAACTTGGCAAAACTCTTTCACAAGACAAAAGAGAAGGGCAACATGAACTTACAAAGATACAAGGCATTTTTGGAAATCATGACAACCCATAATTCTTGGGGGGGGGGAGATCTGAGTAGAAGGCTGAAATACATAAGTGTGTGTGTGTCTTGCATTGCGTGAAGACATTGCACATTTGCTGTTTGTGCGGTACAAAGAATTGAATAGAGTGACTAGGAACAGCAAGGTCAGCACATCACTCTGAAATGTTAACCACTCTATCAAGTTTGTGGAGAAGTAATAGTGTTATTGCTGTACATCAGCCTTCAGTCTGTTATACAGAAAAGACGAGACCGCAGATGTTAAACCACATTTCAGCTGGATATAGCCTCTAAGTCATGTCTTGTGGTTTGCCTTGTTTTTGCAGGCCTTGGCAGTCAGCAATGTCAGAAGGTTTTTATTGACCCTCTGTGTCCCACTTGCCAGGTCACGAGTTGTTGAGGCTTGGCATAGATGGTGATGATGATAATAATAATAATAATAATAATAATAATGTTGCAATCCCAGGTGACAGCAGGATTGCAGAGAAACAACTGGAAAAGCTGACACGATATGAGGATTTAAAGATTGAACTCCAAAGACTCTGGCACAAGCCAGTCAAGGTGGTCCCAGTGGTGATCAGCACACTAGGTGCAGTGCCTAAAGATCTTGGCCTGCACTTAAAAACAATCGGCACTGACAAAATTATCATCTGCCAGCTGCCCAAGGCCACCTTACTGGTATCTGCACGCATTATTCGTCGATACATCACACAGTCCTAGACACTTGAGAAGTGTCTGACGTGTGAGCCAATACAACAGCCAGCAGAGTGTCTGCTGTGAACTCATCTTGTTGTGTTAATAATAATAATAATAATAATAATAATATAGACATGGTAGTAGTAGCTGAGATATTGGTATACTTTTTTCAAACTGGTCTAAGTTATTGGAAACATGTCTGCATATCTTACGTTCCAATAAGTCAGGATTCTCAGAGCCATTCCTAATTGCTTACAAGCAGTATGCTGAGTCTCTTGGTCACATTGGGGAGCTAGTAAGCAGACCATGGACCATGTGTTAATTCTTTCTGGTTGCTGAGGAGACACAGGCTGTAGTGCTGAGTATGGGCATTGTAATAAGCAAATCCTACATGGGTTTTCAGTCTGTGGATAGGAAATATGTGGCTTATGGATCATTTTTGTGAATCCCAGATCTCTGAGTACACTGTACCTTGATATTTTGATAAATGCCATAAATTGCCTGGATTATTGGAATATGGTATGTTGTTTCATAGTGGTTCTATAAATTTGAAGCCATCCCCAATCCCTAAAAGGTGGCTAGTAACTTCTAGTAACCAAAATGGTAGCGATGGCAGTTCAGCTGTGGTCCTCTGGGTCTCTGGATGTACACCCTGGCTCCAGAGTGTACTTAGTCCTTCTTGAAGAAGGAACAGTCATCAACTATGAATTGTCAGATTGCCTTGTAGCTGCCTGGTTTAGCTTTACAAAGAGGTACAGCAAAATCACAGATCTCCCAAGTTTCCCCCCTGCAGTAAAATATATAAACTCTGTGAAAAGGTTTGTATTGTTAAAATATAGATTTTCTATATAAAATATAGAAATATAGAAGACTGAGTCAGATTCGTAAGCAGACTGAAATGGAGCAATAATATTTTAGCTGCAAAATGACACAGCAATACTTTTAAAATTGTAGGGCAGTCTCAAGAGCTGTAAAAGCCACTCACAACTACTGCTTAGTCCTAAAAATCTGCAGCATAAGTACTCCTAATACTAACAGCTTCCTGAGTTGTCAAAGACATTGTTTCATTATTAACCTTACATTGTTTCCACCGTTGTTATATCAATCTGCCATAGCTTTTTTTGTCTCTCTATACCCAATTTGGTAATATATCTTACCCCTGTGAGTCCATTTATCCCACTGTATGTATGGATGTATCCACTGGTGTTTGGTTCCAGGACCTTCCATGGATACCAAAATCTGTGGACACTCAAATCCCATTATATACTATGGTGTAGTAAAATGGTGTCTCTGAGAAAATGGCAAATGCTGGGGAGAACCTAAGGATGTTACAGCTTTTGGGACACGTGTGTGTGTGTGTGTGTATTCCAGCAAGGTTGCTTGAATGCATGGATGCCAAACCCTGGCATACAGAGGTAGGGTTGCCATATGTCCCTTATTCTAAGGGACGTCCCTTATTTTGGCCCTAAAATTTGTGTCCCTTATTTTCAGGCCCTGTCCCTTATTTTTGACTAGCAGGACAGGACTGGGCAGGGTTGACCAGAGGAAGGTGCGCGCTGTGGTTTCCACGGCAATGCCTGCCCAGGGATTCCAACTTGCAGGGCAGCCTGCATCCTCGTTGGAAGGAAGGGGCGATACAGGACTTTTTCAAAGTACATTAGACTAATTAACCGTTACCCAAGGGGAATGTTGGATCATGTTGGATAAAGATAGTTTCTGGTTGCTTGAGAGTTACTCTTAAAATAGGCCTAGCTGTGCATCCCAATACTATACAATGCGGTGTATCCCATACTATACTATACCATTAACTATTGACATAATAAACATGAAGATGTACTGTCTTATAAAATATATTTTGTTTTAATGTTTAGACAGTGCACTTTTAAAGTCAGCAAAGTCAAGTACTAAATACAGATGGAGAAAATAGGGTAGTTCCAATAATGTTTTTTTTGGCATGACAAAGCATGCAGAAACATACCATGTACTGTTAAGAGAGTATAAGTCGGTTTCTTTTGTGAGTTTCAATCATTATCTTATTCTGTCAATAAAACTATTTCTACCTAATGTTTGAGTTTCAAGTTTTTAATGAAGTGTCCCTTATTTTTGTGAAAAATCCTGTAAATGTCCCTTATTTCTTATATCAAAAAATGGCAACCCTATACAGAGGGCTGACTGTATATTGGAATTTGCAACCTTCTTCAGGCCTCCTCTAGTAATTTGTTTATCTACAATTCTGTTGCTTACTCATTGTACATGTGTTATGATATGCAGCTTTCTTTCCTTGCTCTACGTTTTCCTGAGAAATTGTGGGAAGGCCTGTAGACCACATGATCTGTTCTGGGAGGAGCACAGACTTCTTTAGACTGTTCAGATAGCAGACTTGGAGACACTTGCCTGCTATTTATTGTGAGAGAAATGTTCTGACCAGATGGGACAGGACAGAAACTATCTCAAACATATCTATAATTGACTGATAAGTTGTGTACCTGTGTATGCTCAGGGCTGGCCCTAGGTAATTTTCAAGTATAAGCAAACAGTATTTTGGTGCCCCTGCCCAAACTACATGGCCATATAAGCCAGTTCAACACAGATCATCCAAGGGCCCTTCCCCACAGCCATAATATGAAGGCAAAAAAATCCTACAATATCTGCTCTGAACTGGGTTATCTGAGTCCACACTGTCATATATTCCAGTTCAAAGCAGATTTTATACACTTGTGTGGAAGGGGCTCTAGAGTTCATATGGCAGTGTAGATGGGGCCTCTGTTGCTTATACTTGTTGGGAAAGTGATTTTTCTCTACCTGGGCAAAGAGTCTTAATTTGGGGCCCTTCCACACAGCCCTATATCCCAGAATATCAAGAAAGAAAATCCCACAATATCTGCTTTGAGCTGGGTTATCTTAGTCCACATTGCCATATATTCCAGTTCAAAGCAGATAATGTGGGGTTTTATTCAGCTGTGTGGAAGAAGTCTCGGGGCCCTTCCAAACAGGCCCTATATTCCAGGATCTGATCCCAGATTTTCTGCTTTACACTGGATTGTATGAATCCACACTGCAAGATAATCTAGAGGCCCTTCCACACAGCCCTATATCCCAGAATATCAAGGCAGAAAATCCCATATTATCAGAGCGTGGACTCAGATAACCCAGTTCAAAGCAGATATTGTGGGATTTTCTTCCTTGATATCATGGGATATAGGGCCCATCCACACAGCCCTATAACCCAGAATATCAAGGCAAAAAATCCCACAATATACGCTTTGAACTGGGTTATCTGAGTTCACATCGCTATATATTCCAGTTCAAAGCAGATAATGTGGGATTTTATTCAGCTGTGTGGAAGGGGCCTGGGATAAACAGAAAACCTGGGATCAGATCCTGGAATATTGGGCCTGTTTGGAAGAGTCCTTACACTGCCATATAAAATCCAGATTATCTGCTTCGAACTGGATGATATGACAGTATGGACTCATATAATCCAAAACAGATAATATGGATTATCTGATTTGATAATCTGATGAGATGGCAGTGTGCAAGGGCCCTCAGAAGTGGCCCATTCTGGAGGGTTGTGTATGTGAAGCAGACCAGAAGGGAGAAAGAAGCAAAAGCAGTGAGGAAAGAGCACAATTTTGCCTTTGCAGTGATTCCTCCCATGGCTTTCCCCCACCTCAGCCTCGTTGCAAGCCATTCCCAGAGAGAAAGGCCTGCAAAAGCCTTTGGCACTGGCTTTATAATTGGCTCTCCTCCCACTTTTACTACAACGATGAAATGAGGATGTGGACATTCAGGGCAAATGCTTCCCTCTTTCTTTGATGCCCAATGTGTAACATGATTATAAAACACATCTGAACTAAAGAGTGTGGGGGTATAAAGGCAGAAAATCCCACAATATCTGCTTTGAACTGAGCTATCGGAGTCCACACTCAAATAATGTGGGATTTTCTGTCTTGATATTCTGGGAATAGGACTGAGAGGAAGGGCCCTACATGATTTCCATGCAAAAAGATCTTTGAGCTGGCCTCAAAGTTCCCCCCAAATCCCTTTGCCTTCTCCTCCTCCTCCTTGGCACTTTATTTCCCAGCGAACATCTCCCACTTACTTTCCTCCAGCCTCCATTCATTCCCGTCCTTTGGGAAATGCTCCGCCCACAATCTCTGCCACGTGGCTCCCTGGGAGTTGGAGTCCCATTGCTCTGCGGCCGACCTTTGCGAGCGGGAGGCAGGCATTAAATCTCCCAGCATCCCTTGCAGCTAGCCTTGCCCCTGCCTCCCCCAGCTGGCTCGAAGGCTCTGCTTGTTGTTGTTGCTGCTGCAAGGTTAGTGAGTGGACCAGATGGTTGACCAGGAATGTCACTCCGGTGCTGAAGGCTTTTTCGACACTGTTTTTGCCCCACATCAAGGCATTCCCTTCACCCCCGGGGATATGTCGCCTCAAGAGTGCCCCTAGGGGATTGGCACTCTAGGCAAATGCGTAATTTGCCTATAGGTTCAGCCGCCCCTGTGAATGCTGAACAATTGAAGGTTGTGAGAAAACCAAATATGTTATTTTTACCAAAGTCTACTTTATTTTGTCTCATGACTGCATAATATAAAACAAGTTGTTTTATGGGAGAGGAGATATATATATTGGGCACTGAAAAACACTTCCGAAAAACTGCTATTTTTATGCACTTGCATATTTTCTGTTCCCTAACGTATCAGAGACAACAAGTCATTCAGTCTAACAACTGAGGCCAATTGTCTTGCATAATTACATTTGGTTGTATACCACTTGATGTAGCAACCCAGTTCCCTTTCGTGCCTGGGGGGCAAGGGGGCAGCACCGGGGGTTCCACTTGCATTAGGGCCAGCTGCAGTTAATGAGGACATGGAGGAAGGGGCTGATGAGTTAGCTGGGCCTTCCTCTCCCACAGAGAGCCTGGCCTGGGATGATGAATGGCCTGACGGCTATGCTAGCTGGGGAGTTCAGGCTGACCCTGAGAGTGATGACTCTGATAATTATGAGAAACCAGGTGGTTACGGGTCGCAGGAGAGAATCAGGGAAACAATGGAGGATGAGCCCATGGAAGCTGAAAGGGAGTTCAGCTCTCATGAAGATAGCGACCCAGGTGCTGGGAGGCAAGGACGGAGCTTTGATAGGAGACGGAGCATTGAGTCCAGCAGGAGGGATTGGCACCGTAGCCTAGAGCGCCAGAGAGGCGCGAGGTCCCGTAGCACAGATTGGCGCAGAAGCCTAGAGCGTCGGGGGGCGTCACGGGGATTAAGTATAGGATCTGTGGGAACGGATCATCAGTAGCTCGGCCACTTCTATTCTAAGAGGAGTGAGCGGCGGAGTTCAGGGAGCCAAGTTGCCGGCTCGAGCCTTGCCAAGTAGTTCCTTGGAGTTGTTTATGAACTTTGCCTTGTTCTTTGCCACGGACCAAGTCCTTGACCCACATAGTTTTGCGGTGCCTTGCCACGGTTGCCTTTGGATTTTACCTACGGACTCTTTACCCATTTTGGATTGAACTTTTTGATACTTTTTATGGACAATTTAACTTTTCACCTGTTTCTTATTATTCAATAAATAGTTAGCTGATTACCGTCTCTGTGCGTGTGATTAAGGGGCTGGGCCGAGACTCTGCATCGTGACAGTTGGCCGAGCTACTCCACGAACCCCTTTTCACACCACGGGACGCTCCAGGCGACACAGACAGTGGGTCGGTGAAATGGCTCAGTTGACCGCCGCCCAAGTTGCAGAGCTGCAACAGGAACTGGGAGAATTGCGGGCCAGAGCTGGCCGACACCCTTCTGTATCTACTCCGGCCCGGTTTGGTGGTAACCCGGCCCAAGTCAACATGTTCATTGGACAATGTGAAATGTACCTGGAACTCCGGCCCACGGAGTTCGCCACCGAGCGAGCCAAGGTGGGCTTTGTCTACACTCTACTGGAAGGGACGGGGGCAGCATGGGCTACCACGCAGTTGCAGTCCGCCTCCCCACAAGTGGCCATGTTGGCAGCGTTCCTGGAGGCCATCAAGACTACTTGGGGAGACCCCGTGAATGCAGAGCTGGCGGAGAGGGAGCTGGATCGTTTGTCTATGAGAGACATGCCCTTGTCCCAGTACATCTCTCGGTTCCGTGTGTTGGCAGCCCAAGTGGCCTGGAATCCCGCTGCCTTGCGTTACCAGTATATGAAAGGCCTGTCGCCGGAGATGCAACAGGAGATCCTGAGAGGGGCTACTCGGCCTGCCGACCTGGAGGAGGCGATCGTTTTGAGCATACGGGTGGAGGCTGGATTGCAGACCCGGAGACGCTGGGCCAAAGGGTTTGGGAAGAAACCGGTGGTGTCCAAGGAGACGGGGGCCAGCCGCTTTTCGTTTCGGCCATTTGCACCGGCTCCCCAGCCGATAGATGAACTGGAGCCCATGCAGTTGGGGCACGTGAGGCCCAAAGTGGACGCCGCCGAGAAAACCAGGCGCCAGCGGCTGAACCTGTCCGGTCATTTTTCCAAAGAGTGCCCCCAGAAGCCCCGCGGCAAGACTCCTCGAGCCTCGGCCACGTTTGAAGAACCCCAAGAGGCTGAAGAGGCCATCCAGACGGCGGGGGAAGGGGCCAGCCGAGTTTAAGTGGGTTCGCTAACTCGGCCATGGTCGCTAACCTTCCCCCAGAACCCCAGACTGGACAGTTGTTTTTGGTGATGGTCGTCCTGTGGTCAAAAGAGAAAGGCCCAATGATGGTACATGCCATGATTGACTCAGGGGCCACCAACAACTTCATTGATGCAGACTATGCCAAGTCTGCCGGATTAGTTTCATGATCTCAAGGAGCCTAAGGGCGTACAAACCATCGACGGCAGGCAACTAAAAGCCGGGGCCGTGACCCAATACACTGCGCCTACCAAGATGTGGACCAGCTCTCACAAAGAGGACATTTCTTTCCTTGTAACCAAGTTGTCAGATTTCCCACTGAATCTGGGAATTGTTTGGCTGACTCTCCACGATCCGCAGATCTCCTGGGCCAAAAGGCAGTTGCAGTTTTCCTCGGAACATTGCCAGGGACATTGCATGACGGCCCGGGCGTGCCAGGCCCAAGAGGTGGAACAGGCCGCTACTTTGCCCAAAAAGTATGCGGGGTTTTCGGATGTTTTCAGCAAGAAGGAGGCGGAACGCTTGCCTCTCCACCAACCTTATGATTGTGCCATTGAGTTGGAGCCCGGAGCCCCCATCCCACGTGGAAGACTCTACCCTCTCTCGGAACCCGAGCAAAAGGCTCTCCGGGAGTTTTTGGATGAGAATCTGCATAAGGGGTTCATCCGGCCTTCCCAGTCCCCGGCCGGGGCGCCCATCCTGTTTGTCAAGAAGAAATCTGGGGAGTTGCGGCTCTGCAATGACTACCAAGAGCTCAACAAGATCACGATTCGGAACCGCTACCCCCTGCCATTGATCCCGGAACTGTTGGAGCGGATGAGGGGAGCTAAAGTTTTCACCAAATTGGACCTGAGAGGTGCTTACAATCTGGTGCGTATTCGTCAGGGCGACGAATGGAAGACAGCTTTCCAGACCAAATGGGGAAGTTTTGAATACAGAGTTATGGGATTCGGATTGTGTAATGCTCCCGCCTGTTTCCAACACTTCATGAATGACATCTTTCGAGACCTGTTAGATCGTTATCTCGCAGTGTATTTGGACGATCTGTTGATCTTTTCGCCTGACCAGGCGACCCACGACCGCCATGTGAAAGAGGTGCTACAGAGGCTGAGAGACCACGGTCTCTATGCCAAGTTGGAGAAATGCGCATTTGATCTACGCGAGGTAGATTTCCTGGGCTACCGCATCTCTCCCACAGGCATCGCCATGGATGATACCAAGATCCAAGTGGGCCGACCCCATTACCCAGTGTCTGCGAGGAAAGGTGCCGTTCCGGTGGACATCGGAGGGGGACACAGGGTTCCGGAAGTTAAAGCAGCTGTTCACCACGCAGCCGCTTCTGCAGCATCCTAACCCCCGCACCCCTTTCATTGTACAGGCAGATGCATCGGATGTAGCAGTGGGAGCGATCCTGCTACAGCCACAGGGGACACACTTATTGCCCTGTGCTTACTATTCCCGGCAGATGACGGCGCCGGAAAGGAACTACACCATCTGGGTGTCACAATGCAGGGACTCGGCCGACCCCTTAATCACACACACCAAGATGGTAATCAGCTAACTACTTTATTGAAGATAAGAAACAGTTGAAAAGATATTGTCCATAAAAATAGCAAAAGTAATCCAAAGGTAAAAGGTGAATGGTATAGTCCAAAAGCAATCTTGGCATGAAAGTTTCCAAAGACTTGGCAAGGCTCCGCTTAGCAAAAGCGGATCAGGGAACAAGGCAGGGTTGCAAGGTCCAAGGCACTCCTTGGCAGGCCACTAGCCCAGACTTGGCTAGGTGGATCTTAGTTCGCTACACGTCTGTAGATGATAGACGTGGCCGAGGTACTGAGGATCCGTTCCCACGGATCCAATACTTAATCCCCTTGGCGAGGCCCCCGACGCTCTAGGCTTCTCCTCCTCCAATCTGTGCTACGGGACCTCAGCCTGTCTAGGCTGCGGAACCAGCCCCTCCTGCTCGCCTCAATGCTCCGTCTCCTATCAAAGGTTCGTCCTTGCCTCCCAGCACCTGGTTCCCTATCTCTGTGAGAGCCGGACTCCCTATCTGCTTCCCGGGCCTCCTCCTCCGTTGTTTCCCACATTCTTTCCTGCGATCCGCCCCCCCCCGGCCTTTCATAATCTTCGCTATCACTGCTTTCGAAATCCACCTGGCCTTCCAGATTCTCGTAAGGATCAGGCCAGCCGTCATCCCAGGCCAGGCTCTCTGTGGGAGAAGAAGGCCCAGCTAACTCAAAATCCCCTTCTTCCAAGCCCTCCAAATCTTCCTCAGAATCCACCTCAGCTTCGGCTGGCTCTAATGCAAGTGGGACTCCCGGTGCTGCCCCTTGCCCCCCAGGCACGAAAGAGAACTGGGTTGCTACACTGGGAGAAGGAGCTCCTAGCCATTAAGGTAGCCCCCCCTCAGGGACCCAATTTCCGGTGGAGTTCACACCGACCACCGGAACTTGGAGCTCCCTTGAACCAGAGGCAGTAGAGATGGTTTTGTTCTTTGGCTTCAATTTCCGCATTCATTATGGACCCCAAGCAGACCAAACAAGCTGATGCACTGTCTCGAAAGTATGTCAGAACCTTTCCAAAATCAATGTCTGGCGCAGCCCCTGAGCCTTCCCGGTGCCCACAGACCCGGGGACAAGAGAACTCTGAGCGACCGGTTCAAGCTCGACAAAGGGAGACCCTTGGGTTCGAGAGCAACTAGCCAAGGGGGTGCAAACCCCTTTCCAAGTAAAGAACGGCTTGCTATACCGCCACGATTGTGTATATGTTTCCCCCAGGCCTGAGAGAGAAGACATTCTCAAACTTTTCCATGATAGCCGGGCTACAAGACATTTTGGGCTGTTCAAGACCTTACAATTGGTATTGCGTGATTTTTGGTGGCCCAAGGTGCGGAGGGACGTGGAGGCTGCCAGTGGGCTAAGAAGCAAGGGGGTAAGCCGGCCGGCTTGCTCCAGCCGCTCCCGACCCCTTCGGCCCCATGGAAGATGATTTCGGCCGATTTCATCACTGACTTGCCAAAGTCCAAAGGGTTCACCACGATCCTGGTCGTGGTGGACTGTCTCACCAAGATGAGTCACTTCATTCCATGTGTAGGGGTGCCTACTGCTAAAGAGACTGCTGACATGTTTGTACAACATGTATTTCGTTTGCATGGACTTCCACAGACCAGTCCGGAGATGTGCCTGCAGCAGAAGATTGGCTACAGGAGCTCACTGCGATGCAAGAAATGCTGCGCACCCAATTGGACCAGGCTAAAGCGGATTACAAGCGGATGGCTGATCGGAAGCTCCAAGAGGGTCCTGAGATCATGGTCTTGTCCTGGATTGGAACCTGGCTAAACTGTAGGAAACAAAGGGTGGTAATAAATGGACACCTCTCTGGATGGAAAGAGGTGAGAAGTGACGTACCCCAAGGTTCAGTTTTAGGACCGTTACTTTTTAATATATTCATAAATGATCTGGATGTAGAAGTAAATTGTGAGGTAGCAAAGTTTGCAGATGACACTAAACTGTTCAGGGTAGTTAAAAATGAAACTGACTGTAAAGAGCTCCAGAAAGATCTCTCGAAATTGAGTGAATCGGCAACAAAGTGGCAAATGCATTTTAACCTAAACAAGTGTAAAGTCATGCACATCGGGGCAAAGAACCCCAAATACACTTATCAACTGATGGGATCAAAGCTTTCTGAGACAAACCAGGAAAGGGAGCTTGGGGTTTTGGTGGACAGCTCAATGAAGATGTCAACCCAGTGCGCTGCAGCAGTGAAAAAAGCAAATTCTATGTTTGGCATGATCAGGAAGGGAATCGAAAATAGGTCGGCAAATGTTGTATTGCCTCTCTACAAATCTATGGTGAGGCCACATCTGGAGTACTGTGTACAATTCTGGTCACCGCACCTCAAGAAGGATATAACGGAACTGGAAAAGGTACAAAGAAGGGCAACAAAAATGATCCAAGGGATGGAGCAGCTCCCTTATGAAATCAGGTTGCAACGCCTTGGTCTTTTCAGCCTTGAAAGACGGCATTTAAGAGGTGACTTGATCGAAGTGTATAAAATCATGCATGGGATAGAAAAGGTGAATAAAGAAAAATATTTTTCTCTGTCACACAACACTAGGACTAGGGGGCACTCCCTAAAGCTCCAAGGTAGGAAAGTTAGGACTAATAAAGGGAAATATTTCTTCACCCAGAGGGTCATTGCGCTATGGAACTCACTTCCAGAGGAGGTTGTGACAGCTGTCAGCCTGGACAGCTTCAAGGCAGGATTAGACAGATTCATGGATACCAAGGGAATCAGTAGTTACTGAAATGGACATCCAAGTGCCACCTCTGTGTTGATGGAGGCAGGCAGGATTTTCCCCGGGTCCTGGTTGTGGGGGGTCGTTAGCAGGTGAGGGTTTTGCCCTCCTTTCTGCTAGAGTTCCCTGTGTACAACTAGTGGACCACTGTGTGACACAGAATGCTGGACTAGATGGGCTGAGGCCCGATTCAGCATGGCTCTTCTTATGTTCTTATGTTCTTATGAGATCCAGGTGGGAGACAAAGTTTGGCTGTCGACCAAGAATTTGCCTACGCAGAGACCTAGCCGCAAACTGGACGCGAGATTTTTGGGTCCCTACAAGGTGTTGGAGAGTGTGGGGCCTGTTGCTTTCAAACTACAGCTTCCAACAGACATGAAGATTCATCCTGTCTTTCATCGTTCCCTGCTGAGACCGGCGAAGGGGGTGCGGCCTGATGTGACGCAGCCGGCACCCCCTCCTGTGATGCGGGATGGGGAGGAGGAGTTTGGGGTACAGGACATCCTGGATGCTCGCATCAGATACCGTAAGCTGGAGTATTTGATTGACTGGAAGGGTTTTGGACCGGAAGAGCGTTCTTGGACACCAGCACGAGACGTCCACGCCCCGGACATTGTTGCCCGCTTTCACCACAAGTATCCTGACAAGCCCAAGCCTCGAGGGAGGCCTCGGAGGGGCCCTGAGGGGGGGGGGGATAGTGTAGCAACCCAGTTCCCTTTCGTGCCTGGGGGGCAGGGGGCAGCACCGGGGGTCCCACTTGCATTAGGGCCAGCTGCAGTTAATGAGGACATGGAGGAAGGGGCTGATGAGTTAGCTGGGCCTTCCTCTCCCACAGAGAGCCTGGCCTGGGATGATGAATGGCCTGACGGCTATGCTAGCTGGGGAGTTCAGGCTGACCCTGAGAGTGATGACTCTGATAATTATGAGAAACCAGGTGGTTACGGGTCGCAGGAGAGAATCAGGGAAACAGTGGAGGATGAGCCCATGGAAGCTGAAAGGGAGTTCAGCTCTCATGAAGATAGCGACCCAGGTGCTGGGAGGCAAGGACGGAGCTTTGATAGGAGATGGAGCATTGAGTCCAGCAGGAGGGATTGGCACCGTAGCCTAGAGCGCCAGAGAGGCGCGAGGTCCCGTAGCACAGATTGGCGCAGAAGCCTAGAGCGTCGGGGGCCCCGTCACAGGGATTAAGTATAGGATCCGTGGGAACGGATCCTCAGTAGCTCAGCCACTTCTGTTCTAAGAGGAGTGAAGCGAGCGGAGTTCCAGGGAGTCAAGTTGCCGGCTCGAGCCTTGCCAAGTAGTTCCTTGGAGTTGTTTATGAACTTTGCCTTGTTCTTTGCCACGGACCAAGTCCTTGACCCGCATAGTTTTGCGGTGCCTTGCCACGGTTGCCTTTGGATTTTAACTACGGACTCTTTACCTATTTTGGATTGAACTTTTTGATACTTTTTATGGACAATTTACCTTTTCACATGTTTCTTATTATTCAATAAATAGTTAGCTAATTACCGTCTCTGTGTGTGTGATTAAGGGGCTGGGCCGAGACCCTGCATTGTGACACTTGAGAAGATTCTACTCAAATGGGGTTTTGACTCTTCTCTAAAAGGTTATGATCTCTAAAAGGTCATACTTTTTCTAAAACTGTATGTCAATTGCTAACCCCACGTGGTATGTTCTAAGCCAGTGGTTCCCAAAGTGTGCGGTACCACCCCCTGGTGGGCGGTGGGGCAATCTAGGGGGGTGTTGGAAGGCTCAGGAGAATTTGGGAGGGGGGGCGCTGAATCCCTGTAAGGGGGCGGTGGGGTGAGTCAGGCGACAGGCTACCATCCATCTGTGGGTGTGTGTGTGTATCTCTCTCTTCTTCCCTCCTCCTGCTCCCTCCTCCTCCCCTCGCCAAGCAAGGGATAATCATAAGAATACCTTTGGGGTTCCCTTCCAACTGGTTGAGTCTTATAACAATAATAATAATGTCCTTCAACATATTTAGTGGAACATGGATTCAGTGCGGTAACCAATTTATTAACAAAAAAAGAAACCGATTACAAAATAGTCAATCTTGATGATTTGAGATTACTGCTGACAAAAATAGAGCCGAGGATTACTAGATTGGAAGCAGCATACCAGGTTCATCCTTCTCATTAAGATTATTTTGAATGTTTTACCTTTTTTTGTATTACCTTTCTATTCTATGTTTAATAGTTTCATAATTTCAAGCTTCAATGTTTCTAATTTACAACTTTCTTTATTATATTTTATGAAAAATGTAGAAATATTAATACATCTAACTTTCTGTTTAATTGCTATTAAAAAATTTAAAAATTCATTTTTAGGGGGGCGGTGAGTAAAAAAAAATTTGGAAAGGGGCGGTAGGCCAAAAATGGTTGGGAACCACTTCTCTAAGCACACAGGACCAGCGCCCCTAATTTCAAAATTAGAGAAGGCAGAGAAGTCAGCCATTTTTCTTGGTTTTCTGTATTCAGGCGGACCAGTTTTACACCTTTGATATTTTTCTTCATAGCCAAGCAGACAATCTGTATTCCCAACCCTCCTATCAAAAGGCCTCAGTGCAGGGATTTCCCTGACCGTCGACCGAAACAGAGCATCACGTTTATCGCTATTGGACGGATACGTTTTCACTTGCTTTGTATATTTACCGCTTGTTACGCTGAAAATACAATTGTTAATAATTGAGAAAATTATATGAGTATTTTGCCTCTTTGAACTGTATAACTCATAGATTTAGCTCCCACTATCTCTACTCAGAACAATAAACAAAATAATGTATAATCAATAGTTACTATTGTTGTATGCCTTGAAGTCAGTTCTGATTTATGATGACTCCAAGGTGACTTTTTTTAGTAAGATTTATTCAGAGGGGCATTTGTTTTTGCTTTCCTCTGTGAGAATATGATTTGCTGAACCTCACCCCCCCCCCCCCGGGCAGGATTCCATAACTAACCAGAGATTTAAACCCTACTCTCCAGAGCAGCAGTTCTCAACCTGTGGGTCCCCAGGTGTTTTGGCCTACAACTCCCAGAAATCCCAGCCAGTTTACCAGCTATTAGGATTTCTGGGAGTTGAAGGCCAAAACATCTGGGGGCCCACGGGTTGAGAACCACTGCTCTAGAATCATAATCCAAAAAGCACTACACCATCTTCGCTCTCTTATAATCAATAAAGAAATACAACCATCCATTTCTAAAATCATACCATGTGTTCCAGCTTTTACAGTATGTCAGTTGGGGATTATTTACAATATTATCTACAAATCAGATCTGAAAACTAAGGTCTTGTCAAGTAGAAGACAGATAAGAGAAAGAAGTTTACAAGTAACTCCTTTCAATGTGTTGGCTTCAGCCCATTAAGCACACCAAGTCAAAGACTATCCACTAAGCATGGTAACTGAGATTGTTTCCCCAAGAGTCATTGGAGGTCACAAGGTACAGTAGGTTTTCATTCTACAGATGGCCAAAATATAAAGAAAAAACAAATCTCTTTCAGAAGAGGCATACTAACAATAGATAACAATAATCCAGATAACTAGGGTGAAGTAAACTAATTTTGGTAAGTGATCACTTATCTCTCAAGATTCCTAAAATCTTTGGCCTTGATTCGCTTGCACTCTCACAATATAACCCTCTTGGTAATATTATTCAAAAGAAAATTATTCTATGTTCTTCAGAATAATTATTCTTGATATTACATTAAGGCCATAATTGTATGCATAATTGTCACTTTAAATAGGAAGGTAGAAATTTACATGTGCACAGATAGTATACAACTGTACCCAAAGCGGTTGCATTTAGCAAATGAAAGCCTAGAGACTCTATGTTCTGGTTTTTAACCACTGACCACATTTATTCAGTTCTTTCTATTCATTTTCCAGCCAACATAAAATGCATTTAAACAGGCCAGTTCTTGTTTATTCCATAAGGGCACTTCTTGTCACACTTATGCATTTTTGTTTTATTAGTTATTCCCTCTCTTGAGAACTATTATATAATTCAAAAGGGCCTGCAGTATTAATAAGGTCATTGTATTGGTTGGTTTTTTTCATGTGTGCTACATAATAAAAAATAACAGTACACAGCAGACTATATGCTACTTTACTATATCATATGAGGCCATATACTTCACAAGAAAATGAAAAGTTACCCATGGTATCCTCTGTGATCAAATACAGAAAAGGGCTGCCATTAACGGAATACATGTATACTCCAGTAAACAAAGTACATGGGTTTGAAGGAAATTTGGTACTTTTCAACATGTTTCAGGGCTTTTTGTTGTTTTGATTTATTTTTTTTACATTCAGGGCTAACCATGTGTATGTGAGAAATGAAATAACCAGGTCAAGCACACCTTGCATAAATAGGTAAACATACTATGATTTTCTATAGACACTTGATGGCTCCTTCCACAATGCATCCCCTTTTCTTATGATTTCTATTTTGATGGCCAAATATATAGATCTCTACATTTTGGACATGTTGGGGTTAGCTGTTAAGGCAGGTGATCTCTAATCTCATAGGTAACTGCTTTTTATCTTTCCTACTAGATACCAACATATGGGCATGGGAACTTTCCAGGACAAGCTATGTTTGTCATATTGTTTACTGCAGACATGCTGTACCAGCCGAACACCAAAATCCGCCTCTCAATACCACTGCTGAGTAAAAAAAAATCCAGCTGGAAAGTAAAAAGGAGTACTGGGCAAGCTAAAAAGGGTCTTTGTTGAGGCTTTCGTAACTGAGGTATGCTTGTAGCATGTTATGTCAAAGGAAAGCTACTTTCTTTAAAAATGGTTAGAGGAATGAAATTCAACTCATACCCAAGTACTAAGAAAAGCTTTAACACAATATGCGAAAATCAAACACAAAAACAGTGTAGATACCTGTGACAAGTTAGAAAACATAGGAAGCTGCCTTTTGCTGAGTCAAATTAATCATGCCTCACCTACATCTGGGCTTATGACTATGAAGGACCCCTCCCCTCAGTTTTAATAGTCATATTTTTCCATATGATATAAAATTATCCAAAATGCTATGAGAAACAACTCTTTTCTTTACCCCTTAAACACGGAAAAGCAAATAAGCTTCAACAGACCAATATTACAAACCTCACGAAGCCTGAGTTTATGTAGCTGTAATAAACCACATCCCTCTGCCCTACCCCCATCCCTTGTTGATCACTACTTCCAATTCTCTCTGCTTTCTCTATCTCTTCTGGTGTTAAATTATAGATTACTAAAACATCGAGACTGAGATTTGCCCTCTTGCAAAGTGCTAGGGACACTGATGGTGAGATACAAAAGATAACATAACCTATCACCTATTAATGCTATTTTGTGGCAGAAAGGAAGGATACAAATAGAGTAAGAAATAAATATCTGTAAAACATTGGCTCGGAACATGAAGAATGAAGAATCCTCTTTTTTTATCCTGAAATTCAATCACAGACAGCAAAGGAACCAAATAGAAAAGCAAATCCAATGTGCAAGGAGATGCCTGTAAATAATAGGTGTGGAAAACAACACTTAGGAAGAATTTGTTACGTAAATTCAGAATTTCCTATATTCCTCTCAAGAGAAGCTGCAATGCTAGGCTGCTGATGTAAAAGCATCAGCACATCTTAGTGATGGCCTGGAGTCTCTCTCAGATATGGGCTAATGACTGAGGGTAGGCATTAGCAAACTTGGACTGTCCTGGTGTTTTGGACTTCAACTCCCACAATTCCCAGCAGCCAGTATGGTAGGAGTTGAAGTCCAAAACACCCAGATGGCCCAAGTTTGTCCATGCCTGCCCTAGGGAATTTACTCCATCCCTGGAGCTATCATGAATGAAGTATATTTTGGAAATATAGTAGTTGCTACGCATAATTAAATGAAGTGTGAGACTGAAAGTTATGGGTAGCATCTACTACAGTTCCAAAATTTGCCGAGTCTCTTTATCTTGAGAGGTTTGGAAATGGGCTACAATTGAAAAATATACACCTGAGCTCATCCCCCTGAAATTAATGGGGCTATTTTTCTAAAGTAGACATAATCATAATATTAAGAGGGCTCTAAAATGCTTGCCATTCCAAGTGCTGAAATGCAGATGACAATATACATGGAGTATGACTACTGACACATTTCAAACTGACTACAATTTAAATGTAGGGACTGTCAGTCATTCATATCTTTATGTATGAATAGGTCAGAGAGGTATAACATCAGAAGCAAAGAACTACAATGTGAAGCACTATGAAATGTCTAGGTTCTTTCTGTTTTTGCAAGGCACTTCTGATTTATGGCAATGCTAAGAAGAACTTATCATTAGTGGTGGTCGGGGGGTGGGGTGACACATATCTAAAGGAGCAAAACTCCTATGAATTATAAGGGTCTATGCTTTTGTACATCCCCTTGAACCACCAGCCACTCGTCTGACAAATTACTACCTGATTACTTTTCTACATTGTATATCATTGGATGTGGTTTACAACCTCTGGCCTCAACTCCATCCTGAGGAAGCCCCTCCCGGGAGCGAAACAGGCTGAATAAGGGCCCCTGATTAGAGAACACCTGTCCGTCGGCATTGTCCCGCTTAATATTGGGGACAATATTCAATATGCCACCTTTGGTTGATGTCCTAAGATTGCATGCTTGCGTTGGCACATCCTCACTTCTGGCTTAGGTTTGGTCCGCATTTACCACAGGTACTCGGGCTACGTAGCTACTTTTTCCAAGAGCAACATTGCTTTTAGGATAATCCACTTTGGGAATTTACCTGCTTACAATCACCACCAGTATCCAGCATCCACTTTTCCAGAGTCCATTTGGACACTTTTCAGTGACTTTAGAGTTCTCCCGTCACGGAACACCATCTACCGTTTGGAACTGGATTGCTTATTCCTTTGTTTGTGCTGAATACATTGAAATTGAAAACTGGACACACAGTATCTATATCTTTATTGCAGATTATCCTGATTCACAGTTTTGTGTATGTTTATGTGTATATCACTAATATTTAATTACATACTGTATTTTCCTTTCTGAATATGATTGCTGAGGATTTAATGTATGGTTGATATACAACTATTACAAGTCTGTGCTGTGCTATATTAGATTACCTGGGGATGCACCCTTCCATAAGACTTTGAATATAATTCTAACTTAATCTGAGCATTTCATTATTTTGTAACTCCCACATATTTAATATTATATATTTTGTGGATACATATCTGATTTTGTGGTTATTTCCTACTATTTAATATTCTTCCTTAACATCCAGTATTTAGTGGGTAATACCTTTATATAACGAGTCATATCCTGTGATGAGCTCAGGTGTATATTTTTCAATTGTAGCCCATTTCCCAGCCTCTCTAGATAAAGGGACTCAGCAAATTTTGGAACTGTAGTAGATGCTACCCACAACTGTTCTAATCGGACTAGAGTCTGCAGTCAAGAAATCAGAAGAACACCAGGACTTGAAAAAACAGGAACTAAATATATAATTGAATATCAAAGTTAGGACAGTCCAAACCACCTGGGTGTTTTGGACTTCAACTCCTACCATACCGGCTGTTAGGAATTGTGGGAGTTGAAGTCCAAAACACCATCATTCAAAATATGGTGCTGGAAAAGAATTCTACAGAAATCATGGACTGCTAAAAATAATCAAAGAGTCTTAGGGCAAATCAAGCCCGAACTCTTCCTAGAAGCCAGTATGCCTAAACTTAACACATCATGGAAGGCACAACTCAATATAAAAGACAATTATGTTTGGTAAGTTAGAAGGCCATAGGAAAAAGGGAAGACCACTTTCCAGGTGGATGGACTCAATCAAGAAAACCATAGACCTGAGTCTGGGGGGCTTAACAGATATCAATTGCATTGTTCACAACTTCCAGCATCCCAGGGCAAGATTATCAGAACCAAATATACAGGTTTAGCCACTTATTTCAATGAGTTTTTCATGTTTTACCCAACTTATAAATGAAGCAACGTCAACATAAGCCTTGGAAGTGTGAACTCCAGTGCTCCAAAGAAATATCAAAATTCTTTGAAGACCATGTTGGTTTGTATTTTTTTAAAACCCATTAAGTCTAGTCATGTCTGACTCTGGAGGATGGTACCCATCTATATTTCTAAGTCAAAGAGCTGCCGTTGTCTGTAGATGCCTCCAAGGTCATGGGGCTGGCATGACAGCATGGAGTGGTGTTACCTTCCCGCAGAAGCAGTACCTACTGATCTACTCATATTTGCATGTTTTAGAACTGCTAGGATGGCAGAAGCTGGGGCTAACAATGGGAGCTTACCCCACTCCCTGGATTCAAACCGCAAGTTCAGCAGCTCAGCAGTTTAACCCACTGCACCACCAGGGGCTCCTCAGTTTAATAAAGCAAACCAATAAAAAGATTTGACAGGTAAATCATTACTGGTGCCATATAGTCACTAACTTTCTATGTATCTGTATTCTTCTGAGTTTTGTATTCTCTTTTCCCAAATCCTGTTTACAAATCTGAAAATGTAAAGCATCCAAAATGTTTGTATGTAGGAAAGACATAGTAGTGCTAATCTACAGAATACTCAGCTATGTTTCTATCTAGTCATTTTTATTATTACAAAAGTGAATGAACATTCTCATGCTGACAGATATGTTTTTTGTTTTCATTCATTTTATCACTCTTCTTCCAAAACGTTAAGGGAGTCCTTGGAATGAGCTTATCTCAGTTTGCATATACAGTGTTCCTCACTTATTGCGGGGGTTACGTCCCAGGACCTCCCGTGATAAGCGAAAATCCACAAAGTAGGGATGCTCTATTAATTTCAATATTTATACATTATTTTAGTAAGTATACACTATTTTAAGTCTTTATACACTTAAAATAAGGTGAAGGAAAGGAAGGAATGGCTTTTCAAGGCTGGAGGGAGAACTGAGGAGGGAAAGCACCTTGGAGAGCGGTAGCAGCAAAACCCCACAAAACAGTGAAAATACCATGATATATATTTTAATTTTTTTTTGAACTCTGCGAAACAGTGAGTCTGTTAAACGTGAACTGCAAAGAAGCGAGGGAACACTGTATTCACAATGAGGCTATGCATAGATTAGTCTAAACATGAGTAGCTGATTCAACAAGATAAATGTTTCATATTTAATTTACATTTCACCTTTCTCCTTGTAAAAGATCCAGGACAATACAGCTTACAATTTTAGGGAGAGGGCTTTCTCTTAATCCCATTTGGTGAGGCTCAGGATGGAGTCTTCTCAGTACGACTCCCTCTCCCAGCAGACTAGGCAGGCCTCCTCCTTGCATTTTTTTCAGCTAGGGAAAAGGACCATTTTATTTAAACAGTCCTACAGCTTTTAATTGCAAGTAGCAGATGAATCTTTTTGTAGGATATGCTATATTTTTGTCATTACAGTAACTGTTTTGAACAGTTTCAAGTTTGGATTTTCTGTCTATTTTTTTAAAAAAGGATTGTCATTGTTCCAGCTTCATTTTGTATTAACTCGTACTGTAAACCACCTTGGGTTCTATAACAGAGAAAGGCAAGATATAGCATACATACTCATGTATAAATTTAGGTCAGATTACGGGGTCAAAATTATGGATTTTGATATGAGTCCTCGAAAAGTTGATGATCATTCCATGGAAAGAGAAAAACATGACTTTAAAAGTGCTGATCCTTTAATAAACCTTGTTGGATCGACCCGAGGACTCTGCGTGATTCTTCAAGATATTGAAGTGGCCTCACATCCCACCCTTCTCAACCCCAAATTATCATCCATTCTTAATAATTAAATGACTAAAAATGAACAAATTCTGCCCAAAAGAGAAACAATATGCCCATCTTTTAAAAGAATATGTCTAACTTATAGAGAAATTCAGTTGACAAAGAAATTGTTAAACACTCTAAAAGAGAAAGAAATATTTAGAACAAGAGTTCTACAACTAGAATGCAACTCTTCTTTAAATTCAATACCACACAATATCACAACCTTCAAATAATTTTGAAGTGTCTTGAAGGGTGGTGCTGCTAGTGCAGAATTTAGGGATTAGCTGTACATTATTTTTAAATCTGTCTAATAAAAATCTGACACTCCTTCTCACTTGTTTTCTGTTTCTAAAAAAAATAAAAACACCCACCTCAACACTTGCTGGCACCATGGTCATATCATGGAAACATCCACCCTATCCAGTTTTCGAAAAGTGGCTTATTTCCCCCCCCCACTTTTTTATAGGTAGAACATGTCCACTTTGTGGGTTGCTGTGTAACCTATGTTTTGCACAAGATGCCACTGAAATGGCATAATAACAAAACAAAACTAAGCAAAACAAAACTAATAAAAAATCTACATAAACAGAACACATGATGAAAAAACTGAAATAGCTACACATTTTCTATACATTGGCTCAGTCATTAATCAAAGTGAAGACTATATTCAAGAAATCTGTGGAAGACTAGGACTTGTAAGGGAAGCTACGAAATAACTTGAAAAAAGGAAGAAGGACACATAGCAGATGCCCTGATTCAAAAGTTAGAGTTCTGTTTGCCAAACCTAACTAGGGCATTTACTTGCTAGAACTACTGGAGATCTCATTCATAAAACTGTCGTAAGTCAAAGCAGACTTGACAGCAAATAACAACAATTGCAACCAAAAGCAATGCTGAAAACAAACAATGGAAGAAAAGACTTTAATGAGGGTTTGATTTCAGCAGAGAAAATAGTTGCTCATGAAAGGTCATGAGCAACTATTTTCTCTGCTGAAATCAAACCCTCATTGGGCTTTAGTAGCAATATTTCCAAACACAAAGCTGGAACTACATTTAAGAAAATGCAGCTTTTTGTAGCAGTTGATGAACAACAACAATACTCCCCCCCAGCCTAATTATTTAAAAGCTTTGTTATACACACCAACAACCTAGCCGAGAGAAAAACATTATTACATGTGCAGTTTAATTCAAAGGTCTCTGAAAGCCAGTAGGCAAGGACTGCATCAAAACACCTGCCAAATGCACTCTCCTACACATAAGAAGCACAACATCTGATTCTGAACTTTGAATGGCAACTGCATTCTATACATTACTCAACCACGCATCTTGGAGTAGCCTCCTGAAATACATAGGACACACATGGTGCAATACTTGCTAAGTCTCAATACTCAATAAACAAAATATTTCATGGCTATATTTGAAACTGCAGAGCTACTTAATCTACTATATAGTTCATAATGGGTTGTTGTAGGTTTTTCGGGCTGTGTGGCCATGTTTTATAAGCCTTCGATGATTTGTTTATTTATTTCAACTATTTATAACCCGCCCTTTTCTACCCCAGAAGGGGGACTCAGGGCGACGATACATTGAACATCTCTATGGGGAGAAACTGTTCCAAGACACACAAAAATTGGATAGGAGAGAATGCTTCTAGAACATGGCCATACAGCCTGAAAAACCTACAACAACCCAGTGATTCCAGCCATAAAAGCCTTCAAGAATACATAGTCCATAATGTTGCACTCATGGATACATTGATATAATTCTATCCATATTTTTCGAAGCACAAGTCTCAAATGCAACACCATCTCTCCTATCTGTTATCTTCCATGGTACTGAGAAGAGGCTTTCCTAGCCTCATGAAACAGATTTCTAGGGCATGATAGTGCTGCAGGATTGAGGAAGGCTGACAAATTCCATCTGTCATATCCAAAAATACAAAACTATTTTGCAGAAGATGTTGAATTGTTTTGTACTGTATTTGAATAAAGAAAACAGACTGATGGTCAGGTGCAACAACCAGCTAAACCAGTAGTTTCCAACCTTTTTTTGATCAGGGACCACTTTGACCAGGGACCACTCTCCAATATTAGTACCAAAAGGGTTACAGGCCAGTTTTTGGTCAACTTCAGATTCAGTTTGAGGTGCTGATTCAAAAAATTGCATTGGCTAGACCACATCAACTCTAGTTTCTGATACAGAACATATGTCATGGTTAATGACAGGGAAGGAGTTGCAGACAGCATGAAAGGCACAGAAATAAAATGAATAAATAAATAAAATAAAGAGGACGGAGGCTCATGGACAAGATTTTGAAATGGTGGTCCACGGCCCACAGGTTAAGAACCATTGAGCAGAACAATATTTGTTACAGTAATGGCCTTTGATTCTACCCACCCCCCATTTCAGCATTATGTAAGCCATGTGAAAGGGCAACTTTGTAAAGCTTCCAGCCTTTTTTGTTCTGAACTATATTCTCTGGCACCCCCACCATACACATATACCCAACACCAGACTGCATTTGAAATTCACAGAACTTTCATAAAGGCTTTTGAACACCCTGCCCTAACCACACACTTCTTGGGTAATGATAATTTACTTTAGTTCTTTTACAGTTTCATTATATTACTTAAGTGATTAAACATATGTGCATGTTGCCCTTTCAATCTGATTAATAAAGAGCTCTGCACAATTTGAGGGCTAGCACATTACTCCCAATTCAACAAAAGTTGGTTGGAAAAAGGAAAATCCCCTCGTCTAATATTCTGTATCTTTTAGCGAAGACAGTTCAATGTAACAACATGTTTTAGAATTCATACTAAACAAAAACTGAATGAATAAAATACCACATCCACTTTGGGTCAATATAAAGTCAAAAGCTGCCCATTTTATTATATAACTTACCTGTCAGACCATTAGGAGAATACAATATATTAACTAAAAGCAGCTGATAAAGATAAAATGTTTAAAAATATATTATCTGGGGAGAAACAGTGAAGAAGTCACAAGAAGGAAATCTAGATTTTAATAATTCACTTAGATCTTTAAAAACTGTTTATGTGTGCACAAACATCATCTGAGCTCACAAAAACCACAATACCAAAACATAGCAGGCTGGGCAAAGACGCCTTTTGCTCTGCCTTTGTTGGTTTACGTTCAGGCCATATACATTATTTTAATGCAGCATTTGTATTTCTTGGGGCTAACAGTTCAGCAGTCTCGAAATCCTTTGTCTTCCTTCTTGTAAGAGGAATGCAGCATGCGGCACACACTCCCCTTACACTCTCTCTCTCGGCATTACTTCGCGAACGAAGATTCAGGAAGGACTCATCCCACGCTTTTTACAAGCGCGTTGATGACTAAAAAGGCCAATCTGAGATAGGCAAGTTCGGTTGCAGAAAGCGCAGCAGAAAGTCTCCTTGGGTGATGTTTTTTTCAAGTTGCGGTTCTTTTCTGCGTTGTCGTTTTCTCTTCGAGACCCATTCGGCGTGTCTTCTCGAAAGAGGCCGCAGCATTGTGGATAGTGCTTCTCCATGCCTCGATGTGAGGCCAGTGGACCATTGTTGGTGATCAATCTGGCCAAGCCTGAGATGTTGTTTCAGGAGTCCTTATATCTCTTTTGGGGCGCCTCTCTTGCGCTGACCCCGTGGCGAGTTCACCGTGAGTAGTATCTTTGGGAGGCGGTGGTCCTCCATCCTAGAGACGTGCCCTGCCCAGCGCAGCTGTGTTCTCAATAGACAAGAAGGACAAAGGATTCAGTGATCAGGAGACAATTAGTCCCAATTAGGCCTATTTCGCAGCTGAGTGCAGAAGGGTGGAGGAAGGGAGCTCACATTTTCAAGAAATATGTCCCTTTGGCAAGTTCCAGTGAAATCAATAAGCTACAAGTCTGCTAGGAGGCATTCAGCTCACAAAATGACACCGAGGCTTCACCAAGCTCCTGACATTTGGACTCCCTACTGAACTAATTTGCCTGATTAACCATGCAACAAATTTGGGAGGGGGGATTGTCACCTAATTTATAGTGGAGGATAGCAATAATTCCGGAACTGCCAAGTTTGCCATCAGCGCATGGATAAGGATTTCCAAACCACAATTCATACCATCTTTGTGTGAACATTCCTACTCCGTTTTGAAAAGTTTTTTTTTCTAAGCCATCTAAGGAGTTTGGAAAGATTGTCACATATATGTTAAAAGAATAGCAACTTTTTAAAGTTCTGGTTCCTGTTTTGTTCTACCCTCACTGTGTTAAACCACTGGGTTAATACTCTGAAGCAACTGTCCTATTCCAACTAAGTGTAGAATATCCGGAGTGGGGGGAGCAGGGGGAGACACTTCACCTTGATTTGCCTTCCAAATATGTACAAGGGCGGCCAAATTATGTGAACAAAGGGCAGGTAAAATTTATGGCATTCCATCTGGTGATCCAATTGCAAAATGATTAAGTAACGTTCAAAAATCAAGGTGAATGCACTCATGTTACTTACATGTGTACATGTGGAGGCTGGAACCTGCTCTGGTTAATGTTGTAATGTGTGAACGCCTGGGTTGGATTTGAACTGTATTCATCCACTGAAATGGTAACTTTGCCTTGTGAAGGAATTCCATGAGCCATGCTTCCTCTTTATAGACATGAGCAACTTACAACTTTCCAGAGCAAAGGACGGAGGTGGGCATTGTGTTTCAGCCAACGTTGTAACTTAGAGATGTCCTCATGAACTCTGCAGACGTCTAGGAAAAATACAGAGAAAATTGTAAATTTGAAGCTCCTTTTAGGAACTGGGTTCAAGCAAGATTGTCATGATCTCCAATTAAAATGCACACTGGATCGATATTAATAACAACCATGCTCTAGGAATATCAACTTGTGAGTAGACAAAAAACCACATTTTGGTGACAGCAAGGCAATGACCGTAATAATTACAAATCCAATGAGAATCGGTGATGGTATTTTCTGGGAGAAGTAATACTTTAAATAACATTGTCTAATTTAATATATTGGTTTACATATCAGAGTTAAAAATAGTAAAATACTATGACTATGTTGAAATTAGTGTATTGGAATATTTGCAAAAATGTAAAGGGAATAGGATAGAATTTCCATATACCAGACACAAATGACTATACCTCAAAGAACAGTATTTTTAGAATACATATATCAAGGGCTTAATTTTCTTTTGCGGAAGTATAAATGTTGCTCAGCTTCACTGACTGACTCATCCTCTGCATTACTATATCAGTTCCATTTCTAGATGAGAAAAATTAAATTCACTACAACTAGTTGAACATTGTGGTTCACGAAAGGATTAATTACAGTACAACAGCTCAGACAACTACAGATAAGTGGGTGAGTTGTATGAAAAATGTTACAGGGGAAAATACAGCACTGGATTGAACTTTTCTGCTGGTTTTCACCCCACATCTCTGAGGAATAACAAAAAAAAACCTCAGTGGGAAATATACATGTAATACGACCACAGAATAGTAAAGAAATGGAACTGCATAACATGCAAGAGGTCTGGTCTGTCCACTGCCTTACTGTGGCACAACACTTTACTCCAGCTAATTCTTATGCTGAAATACTTTTTATTTTATTTTAATATGTTTCAGGACATTAGGAGTTTTCTTAAAGTCTTCATTTTTATTTATTTATTTATTTATTTATTTATTTATTGGGGCTTCTTCGCCGCCGACTCCCGAGGGCTCACGGCGGCTCACAGAGCCATTGGCACAGCGTCAAAGGGTTAAAACATAAAACAGTTAAAAACACAGTTAAAACAATAAAATACAATATAACCAATAGAACAGCAGCAAATATCGCAGCCCAGAGAGTGTAGATGTGGCCTACTCGCCGAAGGCCTGCCTAAACAAATGGGTTTTGCAGGCCCATCTAAATGGAAGTAGGTCTCTCAGGGCTCTGGCTTCGCCGGGAGGGCGTTCCATAGCGTGGGAGCTATAACAGAGAACGCCCTCCGGCGGGTAGATGTTAAATGTGCCAACTTTACAGATGGTACTACCAAGAGGTTGGCCTCTTCGGACCAAAGTGATCTCGCTGGGCAATATGGAGTGAGACGGTCCCTCAGATACGCTGGCCCCAGGCCGTGTATGGCCTTGAAGGTAAGAACCAGCACTTTGAAGGCGACCCGGTGCTCAATAGGCAGCCAGTGAAGATCCTGCAAAATTGGTGTTATGCGGCAACCTGCTGGGGCCCCAGACAGGAGCCGGGCGGCAGTGTTCTGCACCAGCTTGAGCTTCCGGATCGACAACATAGGCAGGCCAACGTAGAGCGCGTTACAGTAATCTAGCCTTGAGATGACCGTGGCTTGGATCACCGTGGCTAGGTCGCTCCGGGAGAGGTAGGGGGGCCAGCCTCCTTGCCTGGCGGAGATGGAAAAAAGCAGCCTTGCTGGCCATGGAGACCTGGGCCTCCATGGTCAGCTGGGAGTCCAATTGGACACCCAGGCTCTTCACGGACGGCGCTGGATGCAGCGCCGCACCGTCCAGGTCGGAAGCCGGGCACCCACCCCACCCGGGCCGCCCAGCCACAAGATCTCCGTCTTCGCCGGATTCACCATCAACCTACTGGCTCGCAGCCATCCAGTAACGGCTTCGAGGCAATGTTGGAAATTATCGGGGACGGATCCCGACCTGCCCAACTACTTTGTCCCAACTACTCTAAATTAACAATTTGCAGGCTATGAACTACCTTAAAGAAGGGTAAGGGTAACGGTTTTCCCCTGACATTAAGTCCAGTCGTGTCAGACTCTGGGGGTTGGTGCTCATCTCCATTTCTAAGCAGAAGAGCTGGCGTTATCCATAGACACCTCCAAGGTCATGTGGCCAGCATGACTGCATGGAGTGCAAAACACTTTCTGAATTTTTCTTAACCCATAAAACTTAGAACACCTTTTATCAACTATGACTTTCATTCCTCTGCTCATTACTCCTCCAAACATTTTTATTTTGTACATATCTTCAAGCTGCCTGTGACTTATAGTAATCCCATTACTTTCATAGAATTTTATTAGGCATGGAAGACTCAGAAATGGTTTTGATGGTGCCTTCTGAAATGTGGCCAATAGTACCTGGTATTCAGTTATGGTCTCCCATCCAAGTACCAATCAGGACTAACCCTGTTCAGTTTCCAAGCTCAGACAGCATTTGATGCCTTTTGCTGACCCTCATTAAAGTGTATAAAAGGAAGGTCCTTCTTTTACTACAATGAACTGCAACCAATATTCCAATTAATTAATTTCAACATATTTAAGACAAAGTTGATATTGTAGCAACATTACTATCTACCAATATTTATCATTTCATTTCACATAGTAAAGGATATGATATAAATCTATCACATAGCCATGCTTGCAATAGTTCTAGCCATTACACCTCAAAGTGTAACCAAAAAATAACAACTAACACAATCAAAATGTGGGAACAGATTCTGTACAAGGAAAAAGCTAACAAGGCTGAAGTGTTCTGATGTGGGGGAAGCTGATAGATACACTGAATCGATGGTTTTAGTTAGAACATTATGAAATGTATTGAAAAGTTGTAGGAACTATATTCTCCCCACTTCCATAATACCGGAATTCAGAGTCACTCAACAAAACCAATTGACAGTACATTGAAAACAATCATGAATTACCGATTCTGAACACACTACAATTCCTTGACTAACAGAATTCACAATAAAATGTGATAACGTGTTCAATAGATTATGTCTATCAACTGCTAGCAAACTTAAGCCCTAAACAAAGCATCCATATTCAGAAGACGTGTACCACTTATATATCTGATTAAGGAAAGAAACACACGGACTACCAACGTCATGGGTATCACCACTTTGCCCCTTATGTAAGCACCCAGAAGGATTCAGCAAATTATGATGACCTAGAGAATAGCTTGGTAAAGTCCATCCATATGAACTCCTTTCTGTTATGCCCCCCAACTCCATCCATTCTTTTTTTCTTTTCTTTTTTCCGTGTCAAAAGCGACTTGAGAAACTGCAAGTCGCTTCTGGTGTGGGAGAATTGACCGTCAGCAAGGACATTGCCCAGGGAACACCCAGATGTTTTACCATCCCGTGGGAGGCTTCTCTCATGTTCCTGCATGAGAAGCTGGAGCTGACAGATGGGAGCTCACCCCGCACCTCGGATTCAAACTGCCAACCTTTTGATTAGCAGTCCTGCTGGCACAAGGGGGGGAGGAATCACCTAGTGTCTCATTCCCATTTCTCTCAAATAACTGTTTATACTAAGCTAGCATTTACAACACTTTACACTTTAAATTAAAACTGTAATGTATTGATGTGTGTTAAAATATTTTCATTATTTCAGCTGAACTAAAAATTATACTCAATTATTTCACTTATATTTCTTCATTTTAGATATACTTGCCCAGGATGACATGCCATTACTTGGCGGCTAATGGCTACGAAGCCTTTCTAATTATCACATTATGCTAACTTGTATTCCATTGCTCAAATCTCTCCAAATAATGATAAAAAATTATTCTTACCCTAAACTGTATAGAGTTGAAACATCAAAAAACCTGTTACCCTGAAGTGCTAACTTTCCACACTTCCCATATGCCTTGTATATTTCAGCATGTAATTAAATATATTTGATCGGCTCCAACCAAGTGAAGGCCAATGCATTACATTGTATTTTTTCTCCTTGCAATGATACTATATTGGGTTTACTCAGAAAGAGAATTTGTCCCATGTCAATTCAAGTATGTGGAACTTCTATTTTGCATTTAGGCAAGTGTGTGCCTGGGCAATATGAACTCTTGCTGGGTACACAATTTGAGAAAAAAAGCCTTCCAAATAGCAGATGGGCTCACATAGGTGATTTATTTTATTATTTCATAACCTCGGGCCTATGTATTCTTCCATATGTTGGGCAGGTTAAAAATCTAACTTCCTTTCCAGGAATTAGAGTCGGGCTTTGTTTCCCACTGCATATGATAATGAAAGAAAAGCTGGTGAAAGAAAGTTAAGCTCTTGCCCTAATGTATTAGTGTATTTCAGAGACAATGTTCTTGGTCTTTGCCTCAATCTCTGACTTGGTATAAACACACATATAATAGAGCAGAGAATGAAATTGCCAGAATAAGATTCACGAGTCAAGTCTTTGCCCAGTTTGTGGTGTAAGATAACTGCCTACAAATTGTAATAGAGCTTCCATATCAAGTTTGCAGCTGTTTCCTTAATTTCCCCCACAATTATATTTTACTGTTATTTTGCATAACAGTAAAACACAACACCTGCTTCCAATTGCAGTTCTGTTGTGAAGACTGTAATTCTCTTTTGAGATACTAACTGCAAAGACAGTGTGCAGTGTGGAACTGCATAATTGCACTGCACTGAAGAGTAAATACAAATGAAAACATCTTCTCGGCAGAGAAATGAGTGTCATTAAAAAAACAAATGTTAGCCCTCAGACAAGGGGGAGACTCACTTTGTAGTGTGAGAATTTTAGGCAGAGTTGGAATGGTACGGCCATATTTTTTCCCCTTGCCCAAAGCCAATTCTATTGGATAGAAGGCAACATTAACTAAACACAATCTCATCTCTTTGTTCATCCTACAAAAAAAAGAAAGAATAATACACTATATTTTCATCAATCAACTACAAGCAAAAAGGCGGGGGACCTTATTTATAGCCACAGCATTTACAAGCAGGAACTGAAATCGCAGATAATATTGTGTCTATATTAAATATATGTATCATGTTTAAAACTCTTAAGAAAAAATGAACTAATTTAAAGTCAAAGAATATTGATCTTTCTTTGAAGTAAAATTTCTCCAATACATTTAAATATGAAATACTGTGCAAGCATTCTAAACCCACACGACTTTGTGTATACAAATAACTTTTAGAATGTCAATTAGTGACTAGCAAGCTAGTAAATAAAGGTCATATATTATGTCTGAGCAGTCTGCTTTTATTAATTTGCCTTTTATTTCATTATCCATTTTATTAATTTGCCTTTAATGTTTTTCTAGTGCATCCAGACTGCTCTCATATCAGAAGTGCCTGATTATAATCTGCTTTAATGAAGAGCCCTTTGAAGTAAATGTAAAGACAGAAGCCGAGTGCTTCAAAACTTTCGCAAATTTATATTAGATGCCCCATGAGGACTTGTGTCCCTCCCCGGCAATTCTTCTCTTGGCAGAGTCTGAGAAAGTTGTGCAGATGCACACAAGAAAATGCGGAGTACCTTACCACTCATTTTAACATTAAGACAGTGAGAAAAGTGTGTGTGTGTATGTGTATGTACATATATATATATACACACACAAATATTCATGAGTTGAGACATCAAAAAAGCTGTTATCTTGAAGTGCACACTTTCCACACTTCCCATATGTCTATATTTCATCATATAATTATATTTCATATATATACAGTATATATATATACACACACTATATATATGTGTGTGTGTGTGTGTGTGTATACATATGCACGCACACACACATATATACACATACTCAGGATTGCATTGGAATGACAGTTTGCACCTTGTAGGAATACAATCCGTTCTTTCTATTACAATGGCAAAATATCACAAAGACATTCAGTCTATGAAAGATAAAAAGCAGAACTTCTTTATTTTATGTCTTGCTCACAACAAAAAAGCGCTATGAGCATTTCTGACAGCACTACATCACAAATCTTTTCAATGACAAGAACACAGTAAGGCAAAGGAAACTAAATACCAGACATATTGTAGGCTACACATTATAAAGAGAACAGATACTAATAGCCATGTGGAGAATGAAGAAATCATCACTTTCTTCCATCATCTGAAGTATTAGGAGTTGTTTTTTTAACTTTTAACTAGTCTTACTTGAACAAAATACAGATGTTCATATATATATATATATATATATATATATATATATATTACAGTTAAGTAAGATACCAATAGGAGAGCCTCCTCACAGGTTTCTGTCTGGTGTTGTTACTCTTTTTGATAGAGCAACAATGGATACAAACTGCACTCCCATTCTGAATTAATTCCTGCTGTTTTCAATGGAGTGTACCATTGTGGATTAAAAAAAGTTTTTATGACTGCAGCCTAAAATAAACATTAGCCAGTCAAGATACAACTTTATGCACTCTTCCCTGTGAGTAAGCCTCACTGAACTTTTCTGATAAGACCTGCAGTCTTGTCAGATCAAGGGATCAAGCATTAAACCCTTTAAACTGAACCAACACAGCGGTGTGCAGAATGTATACAACACTTACTTGAAGTCTTTTCTAGCACAAATTTGCCCCCTTTGCTACTAAGTACAATGTGAAGTTGGACAAATCAGAACTTGACCCTTGCTTGCATCCATTCAACCTAATATTGAGTGTATGAAATGTATGTATAAATACATACATACACACAAATGGATGTATGTACATACATACATATGCATAATACACATACGTGTGTGTGTGCATGGACTTTTTTTTACAGTCCTTTCGAGCACAAATTTGCCCATCTGTAACCACGTACAATGTGAACTTGGACAAATCAGAACTTGACCCTTGCTTGTATCCATTCAACCTAGTATTGAGTGTATGAAATGTATGTATAAATATATATGCATACATACACACAAATGGATCTGTGTTACATACATACATATGCATAATACATATGTGTGTGTGTGCATGGACTTTTTTTCGACAGCCCATCTTTACAATGCACAAATCAAACTTGCCCATCTGTAACCTAATATTGTGTGTATGGAATGTATGTATAAATACATATGCAGACATACAAACAAATGGATGTGTGTTGCATACATATATATGCATAACACACATACTTGTGTGTGTGTGGACTTTTTTACAGGCCTTTCTAGCACAAATGTTCCTTATTTTAGACAGACTGGAACTTCATCCGTGCTTAAATCCATTTTGTCTGGACTTCATCACCCTGAAGAATGAATCCAGTTTAAATCCGGTTTCTGCCTCCTGCAGAATTCTGGGGTTTGTAGTTTAGAGAGGCTGTTAAAGGCTCCTCCCTAAACTACAAATCCCAGAATTCTGCAGGGGGCAGGAAAAGTGGATTCATTCTCTAGCGTGATCCATATCTAGTATATGGGTCAAAAAGTTTTACCTCCTGTGTCATAAAAAAACATTATGAATGAACATATAACAGTAGAAGTTGCTGCAGATCGTAGCCTACAAAAAATACTATTTGTGTGTGCTTCTATGCTTTCATGCCATTATGTGCCTGTCCAAACACAAATACATACTAGGATTTTTGATACTACTGTCTCACTAAAGCGAATGCTGCTATGTCTCACAATAAAGCAAAGAAAACTAATAACCAAGAGTTATATAGAGAGTCAGAGGGAAAGGGAGATAAATGTATCATCCTTAACTGCAGGTAAGAAGGAGAGGCCAAAAAGTTGTATCCAATTCATGTTGACCCCCCCCCCCCCCAAAAGCTGGTCTCCAACACCTGTTACAAATTACACCAACCCGACTTCCATTCCTTAAAAAAAAATTCCTGCCTCCCACATCCAGACATTGCGGTGGGAAGGCTGAAAGCAAAAGCTCCTGGTCCACTCCAGCCCAGAGGGCTCCCCTGAGAGGCAGGAGCGCACACTACCTCCTTGCGGCAAGGCAGGCTGGCAAGCAGGCAGTCCCTCCGTGGCCGTGGAGAGGAGCCGCGGCTGGTCCTCTTTCTCCTCCGGCCCACGCTCCTGGGAAAAGGTGGCTGCCCTCCTCTGGATCCTGGCAGGGTGATGGGGTCTAGCCTGCCTGCCTTCCTCTCTCCCCCCTCCCTCTTCCTCCCGCTCGCAATGATTGATCACAATCAGCGGCCAATAGCTTCGACACCCCACCACCCTGCCTGCTTCCTCCTCCTCCCAACCTAGCGTCTACCCCTTTTCACCCGCCTCGCGCCATCCATCCCAGCCGCGCTTCCCCCAAACTGGCATCCAAGCCCAGTTCTCCAGGAAGCGGCACATCTCCCACCTTTTTGGAGCGGGGAGGGCGGGGAGAAGCTGGCCGCGCGCGCGGAAAGTTTCCATCTCCCCACGGCCAAGACCCGGGCAGCCCTTTCCCCCTCCAAGACCTCCTCAGCCGCTTTCCCCTCCCTCTTGCTTCCCGCTTCGCTCCGACACCTCGCCAGAGGTCGGGCTTGGAGGGGAAGGAGCCCTTCGAAGAGGAAAAGAAGCATTGGAGCCTCCGGCGTTGTGTGAGGGCGAACTATTTCGCCCTCTCGCCGCCTTTCCCGCTTCTCGGGGGCCTTCCATTCGCTCCCATCGCCCTCAAGGTTCCCCAGGGCTCTGCAGGCCTCGCCGGGGGAAGGGTGAGAGCCGGGGCGAGCCTTAATGCTCCCCGGGCAGGTTTAGCGGGCCGAGAATGGGACGAAGAGGCCGGGGAAACTCTTGTCAAGCAACCCACTGGGAAGCCAGGTTTGGGTTGTGTGTTTTTGTGTGTGTTTGTTTTGCTCCCCCCTCCCCCTCGCTTTGGGAAGAGGTGACTTTGAGCCAATGCTCTTTTGGCAAGGCAACACGAAGAGGGGCGCCTGGCTGGGGACTGGGCTCTTCCACACGTTGCAGGTTGGCTTCTCTCGACCTCCCTCCCTCCCTCCCTCTCCCTCCTTGAAATGCGAGCTGTACTTTGCATTGGACTCCTTGGCTCTGGCGTTTCGCCTTGGCGCTCTCTGGCTCAGGCCAGGCTCTGCAGCCCCAGCACAATGCTTGCTGCTCTCTCTGGCCTACCCTCCGCCGCCTCCTCCTCCGGGCGTGCTCTCACATTATAACCCCGCTCACCCTGCCAGTCAACAGCCTGCCAAACCGCGTCCCCTGAAAAACACCCGCCAGCGGCCACCCCCACGCAGAAGCGAGGCCGGGGAGGAAGAGGAGGGATGGGGGCCACGGGGGGGGGGGCAGAGAGAGAGTGCGAGGAAGAGAAAGCGATCCCCAGACCCGCTCCCTGCGAAGCCCGCCTCAGCAGTCCGCTCCCCCGCCGCGGCGCCTGCTCCGCTTGCCCTCTCTGCTCCCTCGCCTCTGACAAGGCACCTCTAACCCAGGGCTTTGTGTGCGGCGAGGAGTCAATGCCCCTTCTCGCGCTCTCTCTCGCTCGCGCTCTCCCCCCTGCTCGCCCTCTCCTGCCTCTCTCTCTCTCTCTCGGATGGATTTACCTTCGCTCCTTCTTCTTTTGGCAATGATAACAATAATATTGGGGGGGAGGAGGAGGATCCTGGCTGCGGCGGGGTCTTCCCAAGGATGCCTTCAGTGCCGAGGAAGGAGCCGATCCATGGGGGCAGCAGCAGCAGCAGCGGGAGGCGGAGGTGAAGCCGTGCCGAGGAGGAGCCGCTTGGTCGCCGGAGAAGGAGGCGAAGGCTTGGCCCGAGCTGGCAGGGAGGGCAGCACCTTCGACCCCCGAGGGCCTCCGCAGTGCAAAGGAGAGCCTGGCAGAGAGGGAAGGAGGGAGGGGGAAGGAAGGAAGGAAGGAAGGAGAGGAGCCGGGGCTGGCGGGAGAGAAAGAAACGCAGAAAGAGGCAGAGCGAGAAAGGGAGAAAGAAAGGGAGAGCCAAGGAGGAAGAGAAGCGGTGCAGTGAGCGAAGGCTGCCACTGGGGTCAGGGAGCAGAGCACCAGGAAACAGGGCGGCCAAGGCGCTCTCCTCTCGCTCTCTCGCTCTCTCGCTCACACACTCACCCAGAGCTCCTCCTTGCCGCTCCTTCTGACTTCCCCCTCGCCAAAAAGGCAGGCAAGGCAGGAAGGAGAAGGAGAAGAAGAATAGCCCCTGCCCAGGTCGGATGGGAAATAATCTACCCCCTGAAAGAAGGCTGGTTAAAAGCACACACAAAAAGAGCTAGCGGCAGGAAAGCCCAGTATATAGATATATATTGTGCGCCATGCCCATCCTAAAGATCCCTCCGTTTGAGGCCATCCTCAACACATTCATTAAAAGGTACTAGGGAGAACAGAGTCGCCTCCTGTTTTGAAGAGGCAGGCAGATTAGACACATATGTGGGAGCATGCATTTTGGAAATATAAACACACATGTGGGAGCCACACACTTTGGAAACATAGACACACATGTGGGAGCCACGCACTTTGGAAACATAGACACACATGTGGGAGCCACACACTTTGGAAACGTAAACACACATGTGGGAGCCACACACTTTGGAAACATAGACACACATGTGGGAGCCACACACTTTGGAAACATAGGCACACATGTGGGAGCCACGCACTTTGGAAACATAGACACACATATGGGAGCCATGGACTTTGGAAACATAGACACACATGTGGGAGCCACACACTTTGGAAACATAGACACACATATGGGAGCCATGGACTTTGGAAACATAGACACACATGTGGGAGCCACGCACTTTGGAAACATAGACACACATGTGGGAGCCACACACTTTGGAAACAAAACACATTAGACCACGCACTTTGGAAACATAGACACACATGTGGGAGCCACACACTTTGGAAACATAGACACACATGTGGGAGCCATAGACACACATGTGGGAGCCACGCACTTTGGAAACATAGACACACATGTGGGAGCCATGGACTTTGGAAACATAGACACACATGTGGGAGCCACGCACTTTGGAAACATAGACACACATGTGGGAGCCACGCACTTTGGAAACATAGACACACATACATAAACACACACATGTGGAGAACCACGCACTTTGGAAACAGACACAAATGTGGGAGCCACACTGGAAACATAGACACACATGTGGGAGCCACGCACTTTGGAAACATAGACACACATGTGGGAGCCACACACTTTGGAAACATAGACACACATGTGGGAGCCACGCACTTTGGAAACATAGACACACATGTGGGAGCCACGCACTTTGGAAACATAGACACACATGTGGGAGCCACGCACTTTGGAAACAGACACAAATGTGGGAGCCAGGCACTTTGGAAATAGACACAAATGTGGGAGCATACACTTTGGAAACACTCTCGAGAAATCATCACCCGGCCTAAATAAAATCTATACAAAATGGCATAAGTAATGTCCCATTCTCAAATCCATTTAAGTCCCTTTAGCCTCACATGTTGATACAGGACTCAATGCAGGTCTCCCAAAGCTGAGTGTTTTCCTTCTGTTAAGAGAAAATAACATTTCTACCATACTCAAGACGGTTACATGATTCAGAATGTGTTGAAAATGCTATCACGAGTTTCCACAAAGAAACTAATGGCCCTTCCACACAGCCCAATATCCCAGAATATCAAGGCAGAAAATTCTACAATATCTGCTTTGAACTGGGTTATCTGAGTCCACACTGCCATATATTCCTGTTCAAAGCAGACAATGTGGGATTTTATTCAGTATTCAATAATAATACAGTATGTCTGTTGCAACAAGGTATGTATCATTCCAAACAACCTCCTTATCTCTTCCCAATACACTCTAAAAATACAGTTCTGCCAAATATCTGCACCTATTTTTTTCAATATCTTCCATCAGTATCTTAGTGCAGTTTAACTATCCCTTAGCTGAGGGCCCTTCCACACAGCCATATAACCCAGAATATCAAGGCAGAAAATCCCACAATATCTGCCACACATTCCAATTCAATGGATAAGGAGTCAAACTGGTAGATGTTAATTATTATAGTTTTAATTGGTTTGGAAGGCAGGGAATACAACATTTATGGGCTTATTCTCTCCTTGGGGTTACAAGTTGTACTTTTGGAAACTAGAAATCTACTAATCAAATCTTATCCTTGGGAATCAATTCAATAAAACTTTGGAAGGCCCCTTTCCTCTCCTTGAGGTTACACATGGTACTTTGGGAAACTAGAAATCTACTAATCTAATCCTTGGGAATCAACCGCTGGCATCCATCCACAGGGCAGGCAAATGGACATTCCTTGGGGGATTCACCCCCCTCAAGGTTTTGGGGGAGGTGGTCAGGGAGGACCGCTGGCATCCATCAACAGGGAAGGTGAACAGACATTCCTCAGAGGGATTCGTCCCCCCCCCCCCTGAGGTGTTGGAGGAGGGGGTCGGGGAGGACTGCTGGCATCCACAGGGCAGGCAAATGTTCAGTCCTCAAGATTCATCCCTCCTGGTCTTTGAGGGTTGGGGCAGTGGGGTGGAAAGCTGGCCAACAGTGGGCAGCCACAACTTGGAGGACCGGGTTGGGACTCTGCCGTCCTCTGGGGATCCCTCCCTCCTGATCTGGCTTACTTAAAGTAGCTTGCTTTAAAAATTGGCAAGAGCCCAGGGATCTTCTAAACACATTGAAAGTTAGTATGCTGACAGAGGAGAATCTTTTCTACCCCTGTGGTAAGTTTTTTCAGTAGCAGTCTAAAACTTGCTTTCCCGTTTGCAGGTTTTCACGTATTGCGCAATCGCGCCCGCCATTAACGAAGTGATTTGGAAGTTTTGGAAATTTTGGAAAATTCCAACCTTTTTTCAGGAAATTTTGAAAATCATTTCAGAAACGAATCACCAGCACCCCCTATATCTGAAACGAGTTTTGAACCATTTTTTTCCTTGATCAAACAAGCCTAGTAAACACTAACTCAGGGGTGCTCATTAGGTATATCGCGATCTACTGGTAGATCGCGTAGGGCGTCCTGGTAGATCGCAGGCAGGGCAGGAGGAAGGCTCAGTTCCGCCCCGCAGGGTCCTGATGCTGCCCACGCTGCCCAGGTGCTGCCGGCCCTGAGTTATCTGAGCTCCTTTCCACACAGTTGAATAACATCCCATGTTATCTGCTTTGAATCAGATTATATGGCAGTGTGGACTCAGAAAACCCAGTTCAAAGCAGATATTGTGTTATATGTTTCACATTTTTGTAGTGGGTAGGTTGATCATTTTGATTTGGTTGTTTTATAAGTAGCTCGCATGCTGAAAAAGTGTGAGCACCCCTGCACTAACTAGTCTTTAAAATCAGCACATCAGGTCTGGAGAAAATAGGATACAATGGGTACTACAATCCCCAAGGGAGAGGAAAAACAAAACAAACCAGAATAGTTTGAAGGCGGGGGGGGGGAAGTAAAATATGGACTAATCTTTTAGCATTAATGGGGTGAAGTATGGTACCACAACAAACAATGATCTCAGCGGAGTGTGATGCCTATTCAGGATTTTAAAAATAAAATAAGTGGGGGTTTTCTATAATTACTTGTGAGACTAAAATTAAAGACATCCCCCCCCCCCTTCCCGGTATCCAAGGAACCACCAAATCCAAGATTCAGATATGTGGCACTAAACCATAGAATTTAAATAGTATATCTGAAACAACCTAATATTTCCTTTCTAAAAGAGCTGGGAAAACCATTTCCCCAGTATTAGCTTTTTATAAACAGGTTTTTCCAGAAGTTAAATTGTTTCAAAAACATACAAAACGTATCTGACCAGATAGATGTAGAACTGGAGAACTGTATGTATACAGCAGCAATACCATTTTCAAACCACCCTCAGAATGCTTTAAAACTATTGGATTGAATCCAGTTGCTTGTCTCAGCTAAAGCAGAGCAACAGAAACAATGGAATATATGGTACATAAGTGATAATTCCCATTTCTTTATTAATTAAGTGGTTGTAGTCTTAACTGGATCCAGACCCTTGCCTTTCGTGTATTGGTTTTAAATAAGATAATAATAATCACATTTTAAAACTTTGCAAATTCTAATGATTTGCTTTAAGTTAAAATGCAGTGTACAAACAATGACAGTGAAAGGAAAATGCTGGAAAAAATAACCGAAATACATGGATAATTATTGTCTAATACCCAAAAGCAGGCTAAACAGTATGATTTTGGTGTATAATTAATATACTGTACAAGCCATACCATAGAGGCCACAACTGTACAAGTCATACCAATTTTATCTGTGACTAAAATTAGAACAGATAACATGGTAGGGCAATGCAGAAAAAAAGATTGTGCCATTTATGCAACCTGCCAACAACTATGACTACTTTGAAGAATTACACTAATGCTAATTATCTTCATACACTATAGTTTTAGCCATGATTGTAGGTTTTTGTGATCCTAAATTAATCAAAATTCTGGAAGTTATTTACATTTCTGAAACCAGAGGGTGAAGTATTTATTTCACTTATTTCCTTAAAAAAGGTTTTACTTCAAAAATTGCAAAACAATTTCAGGATGAATTTTTTAAAAAAAATGAATAAACTTTAGTATCTTAACAGTACACACTTAAACATATCTATTCAGGAGCACATCCTATTGAGTTCAAGAGAATATATACATAGGTACAGGAGAATGGGTACAGGACAATGTCTAGGTCTAATCTGCAGGGTAACAACCCCCCCCTCTCTCTCCCAGAATTCTGCAGGAGTCAGAAACCGGATTTAAAGTGGATTCATTCTCTAGTCTAGTGATGAGGCAAAAAGTAGTAAGTAAGTCTACTGTACATGATCTAGATCTAGATACCTAAATGGCATCTAGCATTTTTAAAAGAAAAAATACTAAGAGAAACACTCTTGAGAGCTACAGAAAACACCCGAAGTGCTTTCTAGATAATAATCAAACACAGAAATAATGGATATTAGGGCCTCTTTTTAAAAAATAACAACCAGAATTCCAGTATCCATTGTCATTTGCCATGCTGCAGCATTGTCTTTTGTAAAATATCAGCTTTGTCAGATGGCTCTAACAAAGTGGGCTTTAGTCCATGAAACCTTATAACACAACAAGCTTCTTGCTTTTAAGGTGCCACATGCTCCTTTGTTTTAGGAATGTGGTTTCTTTTGACATGCATTTCCTCATCGTTATATCGGAGGTGACCCCCCCCCCCCCCAAGGACTCTGTAAAAGATAGTTCAACCCCAAGGTCTACTCATCTTTCCTTCCTGGTTTTACCAAGGACACCAGACTGAAATGATCCCATAATCCCCTATCTCTCCCCCATGTGGGAACCTATGGCTCTTCTCATGCCCTCACGGCCCCACATGGCAAGGCCCCTGTAACTCACACGTTATGGACTTTTATGAACTTTTATGGACTTTTGCCTACTTTTAAAGGACTTTCAGGAACTTTTTGATACCTTTTTTCCTTTTTAATCCCCATGGACTTTTCTCATGATTTCTGGCTCCTAATGAACTATGGTGGGCGGGAGGGGTTGGCATAAGGTTCCTCTTTCCTCTATATCAGGGGTGCTCATTAGGTAGATCGTGATCTACTAGTAGATCGCATAGGGCGTCCTGGTAGATCTCAGGCAGGGTGGGAGGAAGGCTCAGTCCCGCCCCAAGTGCTGCTGGCCTTGGGTTATCTGAGGTCCTTTCCACACAGTTGAATAAAATCCCATGTTATCTGGTTTCTGAGTGTGGACTCAGAAAACCCAGTTCAAAGCAGATATTGTGTTATATGTTTCCCATTTTTGTACTGGGTAGGTATATAATTTTGACTTGGTTGTTTTATAAGTAGCTCGCATGCTGAAAAAGTGTGAGCACCCCTGCCCTATATGAATGTATTCCCTATATGTTTTTTCCCTTCTTTTCCTACATGAAATATGAAATGCCACCTTTTCATGACATCAACATACCAGTGCTCCAGGGAACCTCCCATTTCCTGGGCTAGTGATCCCAAAACAAATAAGGACTTATCAGGAACATTTCCATGGACAATAGCAGTGAACACGTTCCTTTAGACTTCAGAGCTGGCCCCTCTAAAGGAAATATGTCCCTGCAGGCACGCGTTATCAGATCTCGGAGCAGGCCATCTGATAAAACGTACCCCATGATGATTTTTGCCATTAATCATAAAAGAGATTATTGCCTTCGGAAAACGTAGATATCTCAGCTGCCTCACCCTTTTTGTTTTCATTCCCTTGGCCAAAACTCAGAACGAGATACCATCAGTGAACCCATATCATGGATTAAAGATTACCAGGGTTTGGCAGTCAGGCCAGACCCAGATGTTTATTTGACACACTTGAGACAATAGAGGGGTAGCTTGAGAACTTTTTCAAGTAATCGCTGGCATTTGGATAAACAGTCATTTTAATCTACTCATCTTTCCTTCCTGGTTCATTGTTTCTCCGCTCTAACCGCCCCTTCGCTCTCATTGGACGAGCTTGGAGCAGCGCTGGGTTCCTGATTGGCTGAGGTGGGGCCAAGCTGGTCGTGCTTCCCAGCCAGCTGATGACTCTGACCAATCAGCTGGAAGCCAGCAGAGGGCCGGGGGGCAGGCGGGAGATTTGAACCTTGACAGATCTGTTTCTCTATAAGAATGTACTATGTTGCCTTGTGCTTTATGTCAGCTTTGGGCAAATGATTGCAGCTTGACATCCGCTCCAGCTGGAATGAAATAGACAACTTGGTGGCATTCTTCAACTTGGTGAAAACTTTATTTAGGAAATTTAGGGAAAATGGGATTGGCTGCTTCTTATCTCACCAGGGCTATTTTGGATCCTCTTTGGAGGGTCTGACTGGTCTCTACCTTCATGGCAAGACCCCCCAATTCTGCTCGACATCAATCATTCTGACAAAGAAGTACAGAGATGGCCAAACACTTTCAAGGGTTTGTAGACTTAAAAATCATCAAAGAGCTATTTTACCTCCTGGCTTCAAAGTCAAAAGGAAATTCTCATTAGCATGTGATTTTCACAGCACTACAATTCATACCAAAAGAGAGTGTGTGCACATTCTTGATCATAATGTCAATGGGAAAATAAGAAGGAACAGTAAAGGAAGTTTCACAGGTTGTCTTATGGGCTTCTCCTATTTTCAGTGTCAGAGCTCTTTCGCAGGTCATCTGCTGCTTTGTTCCTATTAAATTCAGTAGCTGATTGAAACATTTCCATTTGGCTTCTTCAGAAAGAGAAAGTGTTCTAAGAAAAGGCTGTAGAGAGCCAACATTTAGAATTCTTAAACACAGAACCTGCTACAAAACTTGTTAGTTAAGATACCATCCCTATTGGTTTTAGTATGTTGAGATATTTTATGTGGGCAGTGTGGAAAAAAGTGCCATTCAAATGAAACTGATTGCACATCTTCATTATATAGAGTGCATGGACCCTTCAGTTTTAAAATCCCCCTCCATGCCCAAATAGAAATGCCATCTGAACTATGGGACTGATCCCCCCCCTCCCCTGATGCCAGGGGCCAGAATCATATTTTTTTTATTTTTCCCCTGGAAACACTTCAGGAATCAGCAGCCAAAGGACCACCACTTTAAGGAGCACTGAAGTGCATACAGCAAGGGTCTCCAAATTAATGCCCATGGGCCAGATGTGACCCTCCAAAGTCATTTACCCAGCCCCTGCCATAATCTTTAGACTTAAGTGTCACCCTAAGTCTGAAACAACTTGAATGCACACAACAACAAGAATCCTAATTAACTTGACAATCTCACCAGCCAAATGCAAGCCCACAAATTCCATTTAAATACTAGTCAGTTTATGTTTGTTAAAATTGTTCTTCATTTTAAATATTGTATTGTTCTTTTGTGTTTTTTGCACTACAAATAAAATATGTACAGTGTGCATAAAAATTTGTTCATTTTTTTCAAACTATGATTCAGTCCCCCAACAGTCTGCTTAAAACATTTGTGGACCCCTGGCCTACAGGCTGAGTGTCCCTTATCCATAAGTCTGGAATCCAAAATACTCCAAAATCAAAATGTCTACATGGGCATCTGAGATACTGACAGTTTTGCTCTAATGACTCAAGGTACACAAACTTTGCCTCAGACAAAAAATATTTACAATATTATAAAAATTATAGCCTAGCTAAGGTGTAAATACAATATAAAATAAATTTAATCTTTAGACTTGGACCTCATCTTTAAGATCTCACATTATGTATGGATATGTAAATACAAGAATTCCAACTTCCAAAAATATCAGAAATCCAAAACATTTAAGGTTCCAAGCATTTTGCGTAAAGCATACTTAGGTATATACTCCCTAATGATTATGAGTTGTGCACACAAATAGAAAATAGAACAAAGGTTTGTGTTCCGCATAGTAAATATATATGCTAAGTATATACCAGTAATCCTACATTAGGTAACATTCAATAAGATTATGGGTGTATATGTAGGATTTCATCCAGAAGTTAGCACAGGGTCAGTTTGTCAGATTTCATACAAGTGACACTAATGTGGAATGTGCCATTTCTTACAAAGTGATATGCTGTCCTGAACAGGTTTAATGCTCAAGAGACAAGGTCTGGAGAAAGTATTGTGATTGACAATGTCTACTGAATGGCTAGCTGCAAAAGGTTCACATTTAGTTCTTTCTCTTTCAATAGTTGATTTGGCTAATATTAGATTGCAGACCTTCCATTTATACATGTGCTAAACAATGAAAATAAACTGGGATATAACATTTTCATTTATACATAAAATTTTAAAAATCACCAAATCCATATACATTTATGGAAACTTTGTTTCTGGATATCTGCTTTAATTCGATATGTGAAGTTCTTAGTCTTGTTGAGAGAAGCACTTGCGTGCAAAATATATCCAAGTTACATGTGACAAATAAGTTGTGCCATAGTAGTCCAGAAGATTATTTTAAGGCACATTTTCATGGTAATAGGAGGACATTTATCCTTGCGGTCAACAGTTGTCAACCTAATAATTCCCTCTGGGTTGGATTTGGAAACTGATGTGACTGAGGTTTCAAAAGGCAAATAGATCACAGTCCAGTTCCCACGATCTTAACTGAAAATGTCTGCCTGAGGCTGATATGTGAAACACAATTACATGGAAATGAGGTTGAATTCTGATATTAATTTTGAATAGATGGAGGTTATCATGAGGTGACTTTTCTGTTACTTTTGGATAGTGAAATTCGCTTCTTAATATTACCCATTTTGACATGCCTTAGAAAAACAATTTCACTATGACACAGTAGTAACAAGCATTGTCACCTCACAATATCAAAAATAAAAAATGAGACTTAGACATGGATCTTTTTTATTTCAAAGAGGTTACCATCAAAAGCCCAACATCTTTGGTAGAAGGTGCTCTGAAATCAATTGAGCTTTAATACAACTCCCCCTTTCCTAAAGCTTTTGCTAAAACAATACATTATACACATCAATGTTTGAACTTGGAGTGCAGAGTGAAAACTAGTGGGGAAACCCACATGTGCATGCATTTCTGTGTGCTCTTTTTCAAGCATGCATTATACTCTTTTGTGGCGGAGATGTGTGTGGAGTTATCACAAAGATATGGCAAGATAACAGATAGAGGTTAGTACTGGTTAGTCAAAATAGCAGACGTTCAGCAGAATTATAACTCACCCAACAGGGCTTACTGCTATCTGTTTAGAAAATGAAGCATGATACCTTATTTTGACCAGCAAATTGACATTTCAAGTGTAAGTTCCTAGACATAGAAGTCTCTGACATAGTGTGTTGGCAGCATGAACTAAATAAGAGAGGGTTTTATGTTTTATGGAATGCTACTACAGTGGAACCTTGACTTAAGAGCATTCCAACTTAAGAGCATTTTAGATAAGAGCTATTGCTTGTCCTGGGTTTCACTTTGACATACGGAATGAATTAAACTCTAAATTCAAGGTATCACTGTATAGCCTTGGATCCACAGTGGTGCAATGGGTTAAACGCTTGTGCCAGCTGAACTTCTGACCTGAGGATCGGCAGTTCAAATCCGCAAGATGGGGTGAGCTCCCATCTGTCAGCCCCAGATTCAAATGCAGCAACATGCGAGAAGCCTCCCATAGGATGGTAACACATCTGGGAATCCCCTGGGCAACGCCTGTGCAGACAGCTGATTTTCTCACATCAGAAGTGACTTGCAGTTTTTCAAGTCACTTCTGACACAATAAAAACAACATCTGTATAGCTTTATTGGGATGCTTAGAAACAGAGTGAAGATGAGAACGCAGCATTTGGCCCTATTGAATTTAGCCCTCAATCTGACTTCATTGACAGGAAAAGTCTGTGTATGTTACTTCATATATATACAGTAGATGGATGTACAGTAGAATCTCACTTATCCAACATAAACGGGCTAGCAGAATGTTGGATAAGCGAAAATGTTGGATAATGAGGGATTAAGGAAAAGCCTATTAAATGTCAAATTACATTATGATTTCACAAATTAAGCACCAAAACATGTTTTACAACGAATTGAGAGAAAAAGCAGTTCAATACATGGTAACGTTATGCAGTAATTACTGTATTTACGAATTTAGCACCAAAACATTGCAATGTATTGAAACATCTGTGGATCCTGGAAGGAGGCAGACTAGATTGGATAATACTGGAGAAGGTTGGATAATACTGGATACGTTGGAATGAACAGTGGCAAGGTTGGAGTTTGGTTCGGGGGCTGAGACTCTACTGTAGATACAATCCCCATTAATGTGGGATATAATGAGCATGGTGATCATTTATGAATAAACATAACAGTTTAATTCTGAACCCTGAGTGGCAGTTTCAAAAAAGCACAATGCTCTATCCATGCCTTTTATCAAAAAATGGTTATTGCTTCCTCATACATTATCTGCCAACTTGGGAAGGTCAGAGTGAAGAGAATGGCACCAGAACTTGGAAATGGTCTTTTTTGTATCCCCATGGCAAGTATGCCTGCTAGGGAAGTAACTTTTCCAAGCTCTAGTTGGCACTGGATATGAATGGTTATTTCCCCTCCATGCTAAATCTTCTTATCTTTCTATAGCTTATGTTCTGGAAAGTGTCTCTTTTCATCCTTTGACATGACACAAAAATGGATGTTTTGTAGCATCTGCCATACCTTGCAAGTCCCCAGCTAAAAGCAATTGTGGGATTTTAACTGTGTTGTTTTAGACAGCTCCATCCTCCTTGAAACCGTTCTCCTCTAGTCATTGTCTAGCCTTTGAATTCAGAGTTGGCAAACTGGTCGGTTTATGTCTTTGAGGCATATGGAAATTGATGATGAAAGTGTCTAGTGTAACTTGAAATATAATTTGATGAAAACTGAAGCAGTGAACTGTGAGAAACTGCTAAATCAGTGTCATCAAACAGTACTTGAAAAATAATGAAACAGATATACTACCAGCACATTTGAAGAATGCCAGGCAAAGACTGTGAAATAACACTGCAAACGTAAAAATTAGGGGAACGTACAACATCTATTTTTAAACGATTGTTCAAACACACACATGCTAATCACTCTTCTGCCCAGAAAGCACACCAGAAAATTTCCTTCCATTGTGACATCATGTCTTGAGTAAATTATTGAGACCCAAAGCTTGACACCAGCTATTTACAAGGAATTCCATATTTGGCCCAGACACTGGAGACAAAACATATAACCACTCGCCTAATGAGAACACTTTACAGGGGCTCATTCAATCTTGGCAGTGCATCTAACCCTTCAGGCAAAAGAAAGAAATCAAAATAAACCATGCATTTCAGCGTAAGAAAAAGGCTGCGAAGAACTATGAAACCTCAGCAATTAGAAGATGTCATCTTTCTACAAGTTAGCAAATTGCAATAAATTTATAAAACTGACATGGAGACTACAGTGAAGTTGTTGGGAGCCGATTTTGCTTTTATTTCCAAATGGAGTCAAAACAAACCAGTACTATTCACAAAGGCAAAATAAAGACATCACAACATACCCCCTCTCCCAGTACATGGTTGTTTTAGTAAAGTGCCTGAATTATGTCTTTTATTAAAATGACAATGGCTTCGTTCCACTTTATCTGGCAGCATGCCTCAAGAAAGGATTGTGAGCTTGTATGTAAGGCATGCCAGAAAATGTCTACCAGACAGAGACAGGTGGAAGAATTGTTATGTTCGTATATTTATGTTAGCATAACACCTAAGTCAGAGAGCATGCATAGAGTATATATGTATATTATTTCAGTGTCTCCAGCTGGAGATGACTTATTATTTATTTATTCATTTATTTATTTAAAACTTTTATATACCGATCTTCTCTACTTCCGCAGAGGGACTCAGGCCGGTTAACAGCAAGAATTCAATGCCGAATTACAATTTAAAACATCATAAAAACAATAAAATATTAAAATACAAGTAAAATAAATACATATAAATATATATAAACCAGATCGCCAAGATAAAAAACTTGACTTATTGCAGTGGGTCTCAACCTGTGGGTCCCCAGATGTTTTGGCCTTCTTCTCCCAGAAATCCTAATAGCTGGTAAACTGGCTGAGATTTCTGGGAGTTGTAGGCCAAAACACCTGGGGACCCACAGGTTGAGAACTACTGACTTATTGAATCAAAGGGAATTAGATATGTTAACACTTTCAGATACTGTTAATTCAATAGATCTATTTGCTCATTATTCAATAGATCTAAGTTGCTCATTTTACTATGCCTTCAAAATGTAGCTCTTCAGAAGAGTACAGTCAACTCTCAATATCTATGGATTTCACCATCCATGACCTGAACTTTTAAAAAAATCTCCACTTGATGTAAGGTTTCACTACATTACTGTGGCATTGAATATAATGGAATTTCAGCATGTAGGGTTTTGGGTATCCACAGGGGGTCCTGAAATGAAACTCCAGCGGATACCAAATGTAACTCTTTAATATAAAACATGAAAGAGACACTTTCGTGCTAGCTACAAGATTTATTTACCACCAATAATTGTAGTGGTGAAACATAATATAACACAACACTGCTTATTTTTGCACATTCTAAACACATGGCTATCATCATTTCATGATCATTATCACAACTAATTAAAATATATGCAAATATATGCCTCATATGATTCCTGAGGTCCACCTTAGTTTACAGAAAAATACTCAGGAAAGTTTGGATGTGATTAATCCCATGTCAACCAATGCTTGTTCAAAGGAAAATCAAGAGTATTATGTACAAACAGTATGATCATGCGTAGGTAGCATGTGTCTTAGAAAAGTGACAAAGGATGCTCCACTGTTACTCAACTCACATCCTGTTGGGTTTCTGGAGGAATTAAATTATTAGCTGCTGTGTGAATAGCATGCTGGACTCAGAAGAATAGTCACGGGGGAACAAAATGAGTCCAGAAAAGATTATGCACCACCCCCCTCCAAATCTTCTTTCACTCTCCACATTTCTAGCATTGCAGCAATAAGAAAATTCATCTGAGCACTTAAAAATAGCCTTTAAGCATCCAAAGAAAAGTGTCAGGCAAAGTTACTAAGGCAAATACCAGAATTTTGAATGCGGACAATTTTCAATATCTCACTCTAGTCTATACGATGCTAGAAATTGCACCTTTGGTAGATAGCCCTTTAAACTAATCCACAATGGATTGTCTTAACTACCAGGTATTGCATTGTCGGGCACCAGGCATGTAGACCAGGGGCTAGGGGGCTTCAGCCCCCGAAATTCTCAGGATGGTCTGCGAGAAGGCCTTACTGGTACATTATTTAAACTGTTATGTTTATTCATATCATGATCTGATCACCATGCTCATTATATCCCACCTTCATGGGGTTATTGGGATAACAATACAAAAGGTTTGCTAGGGTAAACCCTCTTCCACCCAGTCTCAGCCCCCCCCCCCCCGAACCAAAATCCTGGCAATGGCCCTGTCTGGCACTTCTTCTTCTTCCTCATGGAATGTGCTTAGGCAACACCCCATAATTACTACCCATGTATATAATCAGTCTTTTTTGCAGAGGAATATTTTGTGTCCAAAATTCCAGTCAATGTATTAATTGGGCAATAGCTTAATTGAGTAATGCACTTGCAAAAATGGAATAGATGTTAGGAGGTGGCTGAATACAGCACTGGAAGTACTAGTTACAACTCTACATAGACAGGGCTTGTAGTCATACCCATTGATTTTATGTCAGAGTGGACAAATATGGGAGGCTGGACTCCCCCTTGGCCCCGCTCAAGAACCTAAAAGAAGAAACACACCCTATTGAAAAATAAATAAATCATAGCATTTTTATGATGGGCTGCTTACATTCAACAATTATCTCAAGTCGCATCATAGACAGAGTGTTCTGCTCACACCAAAAAAATACCCACAAGCCAAGACAATACATATCAAGGCAGACAGGCTTATCTGGTCATAACATTATCAGTTGATTAATAGCCACCTATTGCAAGTGCTTGTCTGATTTGACTCTCAATTGCTTTTCCAGAAATATATCTTATTTGGCAGACCTCCAGGGCTAGAAAGCTACAAGGCACTAGATCTTCTCTCTGCATGCCCTCATAATTCATATTTGATGCATAAAGGCCACTATTAAGAATCTGCCCTCAGCAGACCACACAGGATACTGTGGTCTTTGACCTAAAGTTATATAAGAAAACCATCCCAAGACTATAGAGAAGCAAAGAACGAATACTCAAAGGACCACAAAGCCCAAAGTGTTGGTCAAGATGGCAGGACTATTGACTTATTTTTCAAAATGACTCACAACACGGAACTCCCATTAAAATGTTAATGATGCTGACCTTGAAATCACAAGAGTGAGGTCTGAGTACACTACATTTTAATTTTGCTTTGCTAGGGCTTAAAATATTAAATATTGCATGCTCTTAACATAAAAGCCTATATTTTCAATTTAATCAGAAAATTCTCATTTTCTGAGCCTTTCTCCAATAAATCTGTATTAATTATTATTTTATTTACTACATAGAGTTCTCCTCACAAAGTTGTTCTGGAAGTTGTTCCAGCTACAGTACTGTAACAATGAATTATAATATTGTGTTGACTTGATTGTTTTGCTTTTAACCTGACGTGAGCTGCTTTTGTTTCCATGCAAGGAGAAAGGTGGGATATAAATAAAATAAATAATACATATAATAAGTAATAGGGGACAGTCAATTAATATAGACCAGTGAATAAAGTGTGTGCCAATTCAAATGTCAGAGGCATTTATGACTGAACTTTAAACACTAGTCTTGTGCACTTCAGCTGAATCTTGATCCATTTCTGCTGGCTGGATTCCAGTAGACCCTTGTATCCGTTTTTGCACACCTCCTGAAAATGGGTGGGTAGCAGGATAGCCCTTTTTGGTCCTCACCCGAAAAATGCAACTAGATCTGGCCCATTGGTGGTAATAGGGACCTTACAAAGCTCTGCCCTCCCTCCCTCCCTCCCTCCCTCCCTTCCTTGGAGCCTGGGTTTCAGCAATGAGGTTTAGGAATCACCCTATCCAGCCCATTATGGTGGAGACTTCCCAGGCCCCCCTTCCCATCATGTTAGGCATTGTTTGTCCTTATATCCTTCATAAATCCCTGGATTAAAAGTTAAGACACCACTCTTTCTGTGATCCTTTTCTTTCTGCCTGTAGAGAAGACCAGGTTTAATGCTTAGTTAAAACGGTTACTTTCTACTCTAGAGGACACAGGCACTACAGGCACATGAACTCTCTCCCTGCACACAGCTTTCCAAGGCATTAAGGAGGCTTCCCACTTCCCAAAGAAGAAAGAAAGATAGACCTGGAGCTATCTCCCTGAATTTCCTTTTTAAAGCCCTCTCTTTTTTCCCCCTGATTTCCACTGCCCGGAGTGATGCTTTTTATCCCACTCATGCCTTTCTGCTTCAGGCTTAATTCTACCACTGAGGCAATTCAGGGCGCCCCTATAGGATTGCAAAGCGGGCCAGAACCAGTGTCTCAAGGCCCTTCTACTTTGCCCAATAACCCATGATGGGTCAATCCAAATGGCACCTCAGGTAAACCCAGATTGATCTGAAGAAAACTGGGATTAATTTGAAACCTCAACAGTTGTGGACCTTATAGAAAGTTCTGGATCTGCTGAGGTGCCGGGCCTGTGGGGATTGACTCCTGGGACTGCTTCCAAAATTCCCAGAGGTCAATTCCCACCACCATACTGGTTCTTCAGGCTCCTAGATTCTGAAAGAGTGGGTTGGCACCCAGTAGTGCAGGCCCCTCTGGAGAGTTTTCCTGGTGCATGGAAATGGCGTGACAGGTGGGAGTGGGAGAGAAGGGCAACTTACCTGAAGGAGGAAATTGGGGGGGGGGGGCTCGAGGGTGGCTGGATGCCCTCCTGGGTCAACCATTGGTTGACTCAGGAAAGCATCTAGCCATCCCCTGGGGGAAAGCCCAGGATTTGGGTTGGGGGTGGGGACAAAAACCCAGGAGGAACTGGCAGTGTAGACTCATATAATCCAGTTCAAAGCAGATATTCTGAGATCAGATACTGAATTATATGGTAGTGTAGATCCAACCTCTGATGCCAGTCCCAGCCTACTTTATTGGACAGAGTAGAAACATCCTTAGTATCAAAGGTGTTACTGTGGAGCCCCCCGTGACACAGTGGGTTAAACCCCAGTGCCGGCAAGACTGAAGACTGACAGGTCGCTGGTTCAAATCCGGGGAGAGCGTGGATGAGCTCCCTCTATCAGCTCCAGCTCCTCATGCGGTAATATGAGAGAAGCCTCCCACAAGGATGGTAACACATCAAAACAACCGGGCGTCCCCTGGACAACGCCCTTGCAGACGGCCAATTCTCTCACACCAGAAGCGACTTGCAGTTTTGACAAACACGAAAGCATCAATTTCTAGTGTTGCCCAGTGCATTTTTTCAAAATTTCAATCAGGGCTGCAAAGTCTGGGGCTGTGTTGGGAACCACATACTTATAAGATTACTTGCAGATCCTCTTGTGCCACATACATCTCTAAAACAGGATGCCAAAATTTGGAGTCCTCATTTGAAGTAAGATATTTATTTGTAGAATAAAATTGTGTGGCTGGGGGGAGGAAACTGATATAGCCCAAGCAGATGTGCCTTACATCATTTAAACCTAAATAAGACATAATGAATAGGGTTTTGTGTTAAAGTTGGAAAGATAATCAACCAGAGGTTTTCTAAGCATGCAAGACTCCCCCCCCCCCCTTTTTTGCAGCTGTAGCTTGAATATCACTGATTGCATTGGAAAGGGCATATTATTATGGAAGGGGATGCTGTGATCTTGCATCTTCAGCATAGGGGAATATTATGAGGGCTACATTGAAAAATACTTTCTTAAGATGAATACAAAATAACAAAATTAGTATATTTATGACTTTTTTCCAATGAGTTTTGAGTTGACCAGCAGTGAAACATACATGTTTAATATCATTTGATCTATTTTTACTTTCTTCATTTTGATCACTTTTTAAAACAAGATGCTCAGCTGAATTACAATGATAAACAAATATAGAGTTGCCACTTCTGAAATTTGTGTTTATCCCACACACAATTGACTTCTGTATCAGGTGCCAATATAATTGGGTTTTAAAATTTCAATGAAAATGCAATAATTTTTAAAGAGATGCTAATTATGAGATAGGTCTTGATCTCATTAAATTGGTACATTTAAATGAAGATGAGTCTGGACCATATATTTTTTAATGTAAGGGAGTTTCACAACCTGAGTTTTTTACAGGAATCATAAGAAGATTTAGCTTAATGGTTCCACTTCTTATGTTACCACATTTCATCATATTGGGCTGCTCCTACATATCATATCAAGTTGCCTTGGGAGTACAAATAAACTGTTCTAAATAATCTGAATCTTGGTATTGGGGACAAGGCATAATATAAATTTATAATCATAATTACCAACTTTTTATTAAATCCTTCCAGGACTACTTTACCTCAAAAATGTACAGATATATGGTTTTGAGTTATTGGTAGCTGTTAAAACTATTTCAATTGCCTTTTCACCTCTAACCATTGCCTTGTCTGATATGTTTTTAATTTCATTTAAATTATTTATGTTTTTATTCTCAAAGTATTTTGCATTTAAGACACCGTATGCAGCCCTGGTGATAAAAGAGAAGCCGGAAATATTTAAATAAATATATACTTGCAATGACATTACTTTCCTTTATATGAATGCTTAGAACATCCCACATTATTTATAATGTATTTATTCATTTGGGAAATTTCTATATGCCTTTCTCCAATGGACTCAAGGTAGTTTACAACACCATAGAACATATAATATAAAATAGACCATTACAATTAACCCAAATAGGTTACATAGTCCTTCCTTGTAGGATGTTAAAATTATCATTAAAATAAGTAAAACACTCTAAAACTTCCAAGATAGAGAGAAAATATAATTACAAATTGCTATAATTATAATTATGCTATAATTATAAATTAATACAACAGAACCATTGATTGTAAGATTCCTTCCCTAAAGAAACTTTAATTTTTGCCAATGTATATAAGGAATGCTGTTTTACTGTGTCACTGCATATAATAGGGCATCAATCTCTGTAATTTTGGTATCCATGTGGGCCAGTCAAACCCCAACAGATATTGAGGAACCACTACACAACAGACCAAGTTCTTGCTGAAAAACCATCTTGGCTGCGGGTTTAGAAGAATACTGCGGACTCCTTAAAGCACTCCTCTAAAAAGCTATGAATGGACCCTTTTGATGCCTTTTTTCTTCCCTCCCAATTCGTATATTTTTGTATGTAGAAAGAGACAATCATGTCACCTACTAGAGAAAATCATGTTTTATTAATTAGCCAAGCCTTCATTTTTAATAACCCTTTCCTCCATATTCATTATGTTCTTATCAAGTGGTATTTATTTAACATGATGATGTGACAAGTGCTACATTCTAAATATACCCAGGTTGTTGTGTTTTTCTTAATGAGCATTAAAAAAATTACATTATGTTCTACCAAGCAGAGGTCAGCTGAAAGTATTTTACAACACACACCGTGAAAGCAATAGATGTAGTTTGCCCAGTAGATTAATACCGAGCCGTGAACTTTTATCCTCTGCCGCGAGATTGCCATCCCACTGACACAGAAGTGACATGCAGCAACACTTACAACCAGGGGGATCCAATTTAGACAGAGTTCAAATGGTTTCAAACAACTCATAGGTCACAGAGGTAAAGTATGCATAAGAAAGAGCTGGCTTTAATCAGTCTGCTTTCAGTAATGTCATACCAGGAATGATGGACCACACTGAAAATGAGCTGGATGTTAGATGGGAGAATTAAACCCCTGACTGTAGTTAAATACCCTGGATTCTCATAGCATTTACATAGCGATTTCCACATGTGCACAGATAAGCTTTCTGTTATTTGATTTCACAGGGCAAAGGAGATTGGAGCACATTCAAAACCCAGAGCATTCTTATAGAAACTAACTCATTTTCATCATTCTAGTCTTGGATCTAGTAGGTTGCTTTGGATCCTGCATGGTGAGAGGGAAATCAAGCAGTCAATCAATCAATCAATAATTAAATCATGTCCATAAATGTGTGAATACATTTTGCTAACAGGGAAAGATCCAAGCTGATTAATCCAGCCATATTATTAAGGATTCCCTCTCTCTGCTCAGAAACACCTTTCCTAGGTCACTTACAGAAGATGAGTTAGAATGGCACTGGAAAAGCTTGGGACAGTACATTTCCCTGCTATATAGTAAGGTGGGCAATTTGTGATCCTTTATTTGTGTTGTTGCACTGCTACTCACATTACACTTAGCTAGGACACCAGGATGGTTGCGGTCCACACAATTCTTTCAAAATTCCCCTCACATCACATACAAATAGTGTTGATCCAAAGTCAGTGAATTTTGGAGATATTCTCAGTTTGAAAAAGCTTTTTTACTCCCATATCCTGTTCATGATCAAAATAGCATTTTTCCTCAAACCAAAAATTATAATAGATTCTTCTCTCAAACCACTCACTTCTAAATTAGTAATAAGAGGGTAGGTAGAGGATACAGGGTCCAGGGGTGTAAAAAACAGGGCAGGCTGACTTCCCACACAAGTTCCACCTTTTAAGAGCACATCTAAGAAAATTTGACAGCAAAGGTAGAGATATGAAATAGTTGTCCTTATGCACAGATCATACCATAATTTATATACTGTTTTCACCCTTCCAAATGCAAATTGAACTGGCCCCAAATAAAAGTAATCTAGGATACATTGAAATGAATTGAGAAGATTCATAATGGCAAACCTCTGAAAATACTAAAACTAAAATTACAGAAGTACTGTTTAAAGTCTGTGCTTCTTCCTATGGAATTGAACTTCTAAACTGTGTACAGGGGAGGGTGGTGAGTAAACCAAAGAATAATATATGCCATTGTTCTATACACTTTAGTATTATCTACTCTAGAGTTTCCATTTCCTGGAGATGCCAGAAGGCAAACTCCTACATATTAAAGAAGTTCATTACCATTTTGACAATGTTGAAATTGCAGGATCCCTTGCCGTTCTCACAGTAGCATTTCAGCCACCAGAGCAGAAGAAATTATTCATAACCATACAATGGAATATTCCTAGTTAATGTTGTTAAATAGTATGTTCTGAACAGTAATCTAGTGCTCATAAGCAGTTCACCTATATTTTACACTTAAAATTAAATGATAACTTGCTATTTTAAAGAGAAAACCATTTCATAAAGAAATTTCCAGCCTTCTTGACTCTCTTACTTATGACTCTTTTGATCTGTTTGGGTACAAGAAGTTTGGGTACAAGCAGGGGCAGCTGATGCAATTGGCAAGATACGCATTTGCGTAGAGCGCGAATCCCTGAGGGGCACTCTTGAGCCGCCTCTGCGGGGAGTTTGGCCGAAGCCGGGAAAGAGGAGAAAAAAAAGAGGAGGAGAAGGGGGGGGGGTTATCTCCGCTTACCTGGCAAGACCCTCCAGAAATGTGGGGGCAATGACTGAAAAGGCCCTCTGCCTGGTGGCAGTCAGGCAGTAGCTCTTCACACTAGGGATCTCCAGAGAAGTTGATCCTCAGAGCCAGGGCCGTAGCCAGGATTTTGTTTCGGAGGGGGCTGAGTTTGGTTCGGGGGGCTGAGACTGGGTGGAAGAGGGTCTACTCTAGCAAATCTTTTGTATTGTTATCCCAATAACCCCATTAATGTGGGATATAATGAGCATGGTGATCAGATCATGATATGAATAAACATAACAGTTTAAATAATGTACCAGTAAGGCCTTTTCGCGGACCACACTGAGAATTTCGGGGGGGCTGAAGCCCCCTTAGCCCCCCCCCCCGGCTATATGCCTGCTCAGAGCGTAACACTCTCTGGGGGTTATAGGGAGAGAGGCAATCCCTTAGGTACACTGGCCCCAGACCATACAAGGCCTTAAAAGTTGAAACTAACACTTTGAAGCTGATCCGGTGCTCAATCGGCAGCCAGTGTAGCCGCTGGAGGACTGCAGTTATGTGACCTCTCGCCGGTTGACCCGCGAGCAGCCGCACCACAGCGTTCTGCACTAGTGTCGCCCTCCAGGACACTTGGAAACTTCCCTTGATAAACCACACATTCAGCTGAGGTACAACAGGTTTATTTAGAATAACTGATTATAGGAAAGAGGCTAGAAGTAAGCTAAGATGCCTTTAAAGTGGCATCGGTAATAGCAGCACTGTTCAATAGTAGCAGCAGTTGAATATAGTCCCGTGGCAACCAGGGATCAAGCAGGATGCAAAAGGCAAAGTCTTTCTGTAGCAATCAGGAACAAAGCAAGAAGGCAACGGAGGCCCAAGCGGGCTAAATCCAAAGCAACCAGCGAGCTGGCGGAAAAGTCTTGAGCAGGTAGGCCGCAAGGCCCGTTCAGGATTCCATGATCAGGGGATGCAATAGTTGGCTCGAGATGATCTGCCTTGCCCAGACCAAACGGTTATGGTTCTCATGATGGGCTGCAGCTGCTGTTTAGGTAAACCTCAGAGGCAAAGTATGTGCTCCCAATTAGTGCCCACATCTGTGAAGAGGAGGCAACAGAGCTCCTGGTCCCATGCGCTTCTGCGTATTGCTAGAAACAACAGCCGCTGCCTTGAATGTTTGAACCGGGTTGCATAGTGCTGAGTTCACTTGGGAAAGGCAGACAGACTTAGATGATTTTTGAATGCCAACATGGCTGCAGTGTGGTTCTGGGGAGACTGAGGCCTGGAGCCTGACAACTAGCCTGCACTTCCGGATCATCGCCAAAGGCAGGCCAATGTAGAGAGCATTACAGTAGTCTAGTCTTGAGATGACTGTGGCTTGGATCACCATAGCCAAGTTGTTCCGGGACAGGTAGCGTGCCAGGCGCCTAGCCTGGCGCAGGTGGACAAAATTCTACTCTGCTCACCGCAGAGATTTGAGCCTCCATTGAGAGCAGAGGGTCCAGAAGGACTCCCAAGCTCTTTATCGAAGATGATGGGCATAACGCCACACCATCCAGGGCAGGCAGCTGGACATTCCCACCACCCGGGCGACCCAGCCATAGGATCTCTGTCTTCGCTGGGTTCACCCTCAACCTGCTGGCACGCAACCATCCAGTAACGGCCTCAAGGCACTGATGGAAATTATCGGGTACTGAGTCAGGCCGGCCTTCCATCCTCAGAATGAGTTGAGTGTCACTCAGGCCCAAAGCTTTGTACCAGCTGAGCAAGAGGTCGCATGTAGATGTTAAATAACAGAGGGGAGAGAATGGCCCCCTGAGGAACCCCACAAACTAAGGGGGACCCCTTGGAGACCGACTTGCCCCTCCTCACATGCTGCCTTGGATTGTGGATAAAATAAGACAGCCAATTTAGGACTGTCCCCCTCACTCCAGCTACGGCCAGGCGGTATGTCAACAGATCATAATCGATAGTATCAAACGCTGCCGTGAGGTCCAATAACAGAAGCAGCGCCAATCCGCCTTGGTCAAGCTGGCAATGGAGCTGGTCTGTGATGGAAATCAGCACTGTCTCGATCCCGTGCCCAACATGGAAGCTGAACTGGAAGGGATCTAGTCCGGCTGTGTCATTTAGGAAATCCTGCAACTGCTCCATTGCTGCCCTCTCAATCACCTTGCCCAGAAATGGTAAATTCGAAACTGGGCGGTTATTAGAGGGGACCTAGCGATCTAATTTCATTTTTTTCAGCAATTGTCACAATGCAGGGACTCGGCCGGCCCCTTAATCACAAGAAGTTTGGGTACAAGCAGGGGCAGCTGATGCAATTAGCTGAGGCTAGCAGGGGCAGCTGATTACCGGCTCTGATACACAGAGACGGTAATCAGCTAACTATTTATTGTAGAATAAAGAACAAGTAAAAAGGCAATTGTCCATAAGATAGAAAAGTTCAGTTCAAAAGCAAAGAGTCCATAGTAAATCCAAAGGCAAAGGTCTTGGCAAAAGGCTTGGCAAAAGCTCTGCAAAACCAAGTGGAACAAGAAACAAGGCAGAGTTCATTCAGGGTCCAAGAAACGTCTTGGCAAGGCATGAGCCGCAACTTGGCTCCGTGGTCCTTTCTTCGCTACACCTCCTTAGGTTAGAAGTGGCCGAGGTACTGAGGATCCGTTCCCACGGATCCTATACTTAATTCCCTTGGCGAGGACCCCGACGCTCTAGGCTTCTCCTCCAATCTGTGCTCCTGGCCCTCGCCCCCTTTGGCTGGTCTAGGCTGTGGTGCCAGCCCCTCCTGCTAGCCTCAATGCTCCGTCTCCTATCAAAGCTTCGACCTTGCCTCCCAACACCTGGTTCCCTATCTTCGTGAGAGTCAAACTCCCCTTGCGCTTCCATGGACTCATCCTCCTCTGTTTCCCACATTCGTTCCTGTGAACCAAGCCCCTCCCCCCGGTTTCTCATAGCCTTCGCTATCACTGCTATCTGAACCCCTCTGACCTTCCACATTCTCGTACAGGTCAGGCCATCCATCATCCCAGGCCAGACTCTCTGTGGGAGAAGAAGGCCCAGCTAACTCATTAACCCCTTCTTCCAATCCCTCCAAATCCTCCTCAGAATCTTCCTCATTTGCCGCTGGTTCTAATGCGAGTGGGACCCCCGGTGCTGCCCCTTGCCCCCCAGGCACGAAAGGGAACTGGGTTGCTACAGCAATGGAGTAACCACCGCCTCTTTTAAAGCCTCTGGAAATACTCTTTGCTCAAGGGAGCTATTTACTATATTCAACAGAGGACCACGTAAACCCTCTTTGCAGGATTTCACAAGCCAGGAGGGGCACGGGTCGAGGGAGCAGGTGGTAGGTTTTGATGCAGCTACGATCCTATCGACAGCCTCTGTGTCCAGCAGTTTGAACTGGTCGAGGGTGGCCCCAGCGAATGGCCATGGAGTCTCAAGTTCTTTTACTGTATCAAGCGTGGCTGGGAGGTCCTGGCAAAGGATCGAGATCTTTTCTGCAAAATAGCTCTGAAAAACCTTGACGGTAAGGGCCTGATAATCGCTGTTTGGGATGGTTGGGACTGTCATTAAAGATCGAATTACCTTAAACAATTGCGCCGGGCGTGAGCTCGCAGTCGCTATCAGGGAGGCGTAATGCAATTTCTTCGCCTTTTTGATAGCATGCTCATAAGCATCCATAAACTGCTTATAAGCTGCTCTCGATACTTCGTCACGGAGCTCCCGCCACGCGCTCTCTAGTCATCTCTTCTCGCGTTTCATCATCCGGAGTTCCTCAGAGAACTAAAGCGAGCGATTTCTACGTGATCGGAGAGGACGTCTAGGGGCGATCCCGTTGACTGTGCTGGACAATCTGGTGTTCCATGAGTCCACCTGCATCTCGATCGAGTCGCTGGCAGGCTCCAGATCCTGCAGAGCATTCAGGAACCTGCTAGGTTCCATAAGTCTCCTTGGGCGGACCCAAATTGGTCTGGCACCCATGCAGGGCGGAGGGGCATGCTCCAGTCAGATTCTCAGGGCGCAGTGATCCAACCATGGTACCTCTAAAAAGAGAATAGTGTCAATTGGATTTCTGCGCTGAAGACCAAGTCTAGTGTGTGTCCAGCCTGATGCGTGGGCCCTGTATTGCAAAGTTAGAGTCTGCAGCTGCTGGTGAAAATGAGCCTACATCAGTGTGGATGTTGAAGTCCCCCAAGACAATAAGTCTGGGGAACCTCAAGGACCAGTCCAATACAATCTCTAGCAGTTGGGGTAGACTGTCCGTAGGTGCACTAGGCGCACAGTACACCAGCAGAAAGGCTACACTCTCTTGGGAATCCCACACTAGGCCAGCAATTTTGATCCCAGCTATCTTCAGCACAGGAACTGCCCTGAGAGAAAAAAGATCACGAGAGAGCATTGCCACCCCCACCGCCCCGCCTCTTGTTCAGACTCTGGTGGGTGATTGCATGGCCTAGGGTTTGTATGTGTGTCATACGAGTGCAGGCGTGGGACTTGTGACACCTTCTAGATCAGGGGTGGGCAATTACCGGCCCTCCAGGTGTTTTGGACGTCAACTCCCAGAAATCCTAGCCAGTTTATCAGCTGTTAGGATTTCTGGGAGTTGAAGTCCAAAACACCTGGAGGGCCGGTAATTGCCCACCCCTGTTCTAGATGGTGTTGGATTGTAGTTCCCAGCAACCCTAGTTAGCACAGCCAGTGAAGGTAAGTTTGGAAAGTTATATGACCTCATCAGATGGGCCAAATCTGGTGGTGCCCAATGGGGGGAACCCATTGCCCATGGCCCAATGCCCTGCATTGCCTGGCTTCCCCCATACCTCATTCCATTGGGGAAAGCATTTTTCCATCAGGCTTCTCCCCACTGACCCCAATTGAACACAGGAAGCTTCCCATGTTGCTGCCGTGGCAGCATGTGCCAATTCCTTTATAGTTTTAGGATGGAACCCTGCCAGAAGTAGTTCTATGTTGTGGGATGGGAGCCAGTGGGCTCTGTCATAAAACTATAGAGGAACCAATGCATGCTGTTGAAAAGTACCCTGTCTGATAAGGTTAATAGTCTCACAAAGTCACATAATTCCAGCTGTAGGTGTACAAAATAACTAATGATCTGAAGTGGAAAGCTTAGTAGATGTGGATACATTTACTGAAGATTATTGAGCTGTTGGGTAGGAGCAAGGGAAGATGTGGAGTACCAACATCGTGACTACTAATTATCAGATAAGCATTTTAATCAGAATTGGAAATATTATGGTCAATGAAATGGTCATCCAATATATTTGGAGGACTACTTTTCTGATATGAACATAGAATCCTGTTTAGTACTAACTGATATGACGTGGACAAATTTAAGTGCTGTGAAGCTCTATTGGTTTCAATGGAAGACACTTGGATTTTTAAAAAATCACCTCAAGTGAATCTATTAGCACTCAAATGTGTTAAACTTTGGCTGTGTCTTGCCCTACCTCTTTAAAGCTCTAATGCTGCATTTAATTACTAAAACAACCAATGGTATTTATCCATGTGTAAGTGGCAGTGAGATTTACCCGCAAGCAGGTCATGCGTACCAGGTTATTTATGATTTGGCGTCAGGCACACCAGCCACAAGTGCAGCAGTTTCTTGTTGAATGTATGACCAGGTTAATACCTTTAGCAGTGCAATGTACCTAGTATATTTCATGCCACTGACCTCCTGCAAAGCTTCTGTGACTTATTTATGCTATGATTTAACATGTATTTATTACATTTCTGTCTTGCACTTCTTCAAGAGATCAGGATGCCTTACAAATCATTAAACTTACTGAGAGCCTATAGAAAAAGGCCTTCCAATGTATGATGGAATTTGTTCTGAACACTTCTTTCTGAATACCAAGTCTGTTATTTGTGTTGGAGCTAAAGCCCTTTCCACACACCTGTATAAAATCCACATTGAAGTGGATTATATTGCAGTGTGGTCTCAGATAAACCAGTTTCAAAGCAGTTACTGTAGATTGTCTGCCTTGATATTCTGGGTTATATGGCTGTGTGGAAGGGCCCTAAGAAGCATGAGTTCTAACTACTTCCACCACACTTATCCTATAATAAGTAGATATATAACCTTTCTCTAAGATCAGGCACTGTACCCGAGGACTGGAGGGAGGCAAATGTAACACCGATCTTCAAGAAAGGATCCAGAGGTGATCCAGGAAATTATAGACCAGTCAGTTTAACCTCAGTTCCAGGCAAAGTGATGGAAACCATTATTAAAGAAAAAATTACTAGGCACATAGAAGAACAGGCATTGCTGAAAGAAAATCTACATGGTCTCTGCAAAGGCAAATCATGTCTTACTAACTTGTTAGAATTCTTTGAGGGTGTAAATAAACACATAGATAAAGGGGACCCAATTGATATTGTTTACCTTGACTTTCAAAAGGCTTTTGACAAAGTCCCTCACCAAAGGCTCCTAAATAAGCTCTTCAGCCATGGAATCAGAGGACAGGTCTTGTCCTGGATTGGAACCTGGCTAAACTGTAGGAAACAAAGGGTGGTAATAAATGGACATTTCTCTGGGTGGAAAGAGGTGAGAAGTGGCGTACCCCAAGGTTCAGTTTTGGGTCCATTACTTTTTAATTGATTCATTAATGATCTGGATGTAGGAGTGAATTCTGAGGTAGCAAAGTTTGCAGACGACACTAAATTGTTCGGGGTAGTTAAAAATGAAACTGATTGTAAAGAGCTCCAGAAAGATCTCTCGAAATTGAGTGAATGGGCAACAAAGTGGCAAATGCATTTTAACCTAAACAAGTGTAAAGTCATGCACATCGGGGCAAAGAACCCCAACTACACCTACAAATTGATGGGGTCAAAGCTTTCCGAGACAAACCAGGAAAGGGATCTTGGGGTTTTGGTGGACAGCTCAATGAAGATGTCAACCCAGTGCGCAGCAGCAGTGAAAAAAGCAAATTCTATGCTAGGCATGATCAGAAAGGGAATCGAAAATAGGTCAGCAAATGTTGTATTACCTCTCTACAAATCTATGGTAAGGCCACATTTGGAGTACTGTGTACAATTCTGGTCTCCGCACCTTAAGAAGGATATAACGAAACTGGAAAAGGTACAGAAAAGGGCAACAAAAATGATCCAAGGGATGGAGCAGCTCCCTTATGAAATCAGGTTGCAATGCCTTGGTCTTTTCAGCCTTGAAAGACAGCGTTTAAGAGGTGACTTGATCGAAGTGTATAAAATCATGCATGGGATAGAAAAGGTGAATAAAGAAAAATTATTTTCTTTGTCACAAAACACTAGGACTAGAGGGCACTCCCTGAAGCTCCAAGGTAGGAAAATTAGGACTAATAAAGGGAAATATTTCTTCACCCAGAGGGTCATTGGGTTATGGAATTTACTTCCAGAAGAGGTTGTGACAGCTGTCAGCCTGAACAACTTCAAGGCCGGATTAGACAGATTCATGGATACCAAGTGTATCGGTAGTTACTGAAAAGGACATTCAAGTGCCACCTCGGAGTTGGTTGAGGTAGGCAGGATTTCCCTGGGTACTGGTTGTGGGGGGTCGGGAGCAGGTCAGGGTTTTGCCCTCCCTTTCTGCTTGAGATCCCCATGTGCAACTGGTGGGCCACTGTGTGATACAGAATGCTGGACTAGATGGGCTGAGGTCCGATTCAGCATGGCTCTTCTTATGTTCTTATGTTCTTATCCTGCATAACTGTCTTCAGCTTCAGGTGCTGTACAAGGCATAAAAGTATTAGAAAATGAGGCTCACCACTTTCAGCATGTCCCATTTTTCTGGTTTTGTGTATCCTTTATCTGTTCTACCAAAACATGGCATTCTCGTTATTGCCATGCCTCATGCAATGTTGCAAATCCCCCAATTTTTTTGCATTGGAAATTTGTGATAAAGTTCTCCTTGCTCTGTTGACTTTCCTCTGTTTCTTCCTATGTCCAGCAGTTTCCCTCATCTTCCCAAGCTTGTTGCATACTTTTCAACTGTTCTGATTTGAAACAGATACCGGTAGGTCTGATCAATCCTCTGTTTCTCCACTTTTCAGCTGCTTTTAAAATATCTCAGTATCTCGGTCCTCCCACTTTTGTCCTCAGCTTAATTCTGTTGCTGCAAACTGAGTTCAAAATTCAAAAGTGTCTTGCATTCAATTAACTCTGTAGGGCTTGGAGGAGAGGAAAAATACATTCAGGCAAAAGCAAACTGCTACCGGCTGCTTTAGCTTGTATATTTCCCCCCCAAATGTGTGCTTTTTGCCATTTTGACCACACTCTGATGTTGCTTGGCCATATGTGTTTCAGTTTTTATTGGCAATATGTTGACAGGATTACTATTATCACTGATGGTACAGTTGGCCCTCTATATCCATGGATTCTGTATGGGCAAATTTCAACCATCCATAATTTGAAAATATTTTTTGTTGAAAAAATTCCTAGAAGCAGCCACTGAGTTGGCCATTTTATAAAGGGTGGAGCGAAAAGATCTTTCACATTTTTAAGTGATATACAAAACGGACAAAGCTATCTAGAAAAAAATTGTATATATTTCTGAAAATTATATAAAACAGTTTTGTTTTAAGGAGTTTTTAAAATCATATCAGTCAAATGGTGGCTGTTGTTGGCAATACATTGCTGAAGATGTTTCTGAATTTTTTCCATAACTCTCTGGGTCCTCTGAGGCAGAATGTCACGAAGTCTACAGAATGCTCTCTGTGTCGTTATCACAAAATGATTGTTCTCATAATAACATTGTAGCAACCCAGTTCCCTTTCGTGCCTGGGGGGCAGGGGGCAGCACCAGGGGTCCCACTTGCATTAGGGCCAGCTGCAGCTGATGAGGACATGGAAGAAGGGGATGATGAGTTAGCTGGGCCTTCTTCGCCCACAGAGAGCTTGGCCTGGGATGATGAATGGCCTGACGGCTATGATAGCTGGGAAAGTCAGGCTGACACTGAAAGTGCTGACTCTGATAATCAGTATGAGAAACCAGGTGGTTACGGGTCGCAGGAAAGGATTAGGGATGAACCCATGGAAGCTGAAAGGGAGTTAGGCTCTCATGAAGATAGCGACCCAGGTGCTGGGAGGCAAGGACGAAGCTTTGATAGGAGACGGAGCATTGAGTCCAGCAGGAGGGAATGGCACCGAAGCCTAGAGCGCCAGAGGAGCGCTAGATCCCGTAGCACAGATTGGCGCAGAAGCCTAGAGCGTCGGGGGCCTCGCCAAGGGGATTAAGTATAGGATCAGTGGGAAAGGATCCTCAGTAGCTTGGCCACTTCTGTTCTAAGGGGAGTGAAGCGAGCGAAGTTCCACGGAGCCAAGTTGCCGGCTCGAGCCTTGCCAAGAAGTTCTTGGGTTTGTTCATGAACTTTGCCTTGTTCTGTGCCACGGACCAAGTCCTTGATTCGCATTGTTTTTGCGGAGACTGTTACATAAGATAGGTATATCTTTGTCGTTTTTGCTTTGCGGAGACTTTGCCATGTTTGCCTTTGGATTTTACTTACGGACTCTTTACCTTTTTGATTGAACTTTTGATACTCTTATGGACAATTTACGTTTTCACCTGTTTTTTATTATTCAATAAATAGTTAGCCGATTACCGTCTCTCTGTGTGTGATTAAGGGGCTGGGCCGAGACCCTGCATCGTGACAAACATTAACAACAAAGTCCTGGTGTTCACTGGTTCAACTCAAGATGGCTACTGAAAATGGCAGAATCTAATCTATTGAAATATACCTACCCCAACTCTCTACCCCTACTACATCCCACACAGAGCCCCCTCTAAATATGGGAGAATTTTATGCCAAGCCTTGTATAATGGAGATAGTTTTACTATACCATTGTCTACTGGTACTTGAGGATATACAGATTTTGATATCCACAGATGGTTCTAGAACCAAAGCCCAGTAGATACCAAGGTTCTACTGTTCTCGGCACTACCAAACCACAATATTATGAGATCACTATACACATTTCATAAATAACAATGCCCCCCCCCCATGATTGGTTTCTTCCATCATTACAAAATATGAGTTATCATGAAGAATAATCCAGAACAGTGTGTGCATTTTTTGTCATGAATAAATACTATGCTTTCTAACAAAATACCTCCCATCTGTTTTCCCAATATACACAAAAGGAGGACAAGCAGCTGTGAGGTGGAGGAAGAAACAGGTCACACCTGAGGAGAAGTAGACCTTCAAAATGAGAAAACCTGAATTGTTTTAAAAATGGCCTGTCTTTATATACTAGGAAGGAGAATTGAGAAAAACAAAACAGCAAAGCCTCTACTAATGCAAAAAAAAGAAGCATATATTAATAAATATATTTTGAGAGCCTTCAAGGTAACATGCAAGACCTAATAGACACTCTATCGTGGTAAAAGGTGAGGCTTGACTCCAAATAATTCCATTGCATTTGCTGATGAGATCTGTGTTTATTTGGTATTACCAGGGATAACACAATTCTTAAATAATTAACCTAGAGTCTCAGTAAGCTCAATGTCTATGACTGCACACAGTTTAATTAGTGGAATAAATAATTTACACCCCAAAAGTGTGCACAAGATAGTACCAATAAACCTGATAACACTGGTTCATTATTTGAAGAAAATTGGATGAGCAACACATTTCCCTGAGTAAAAGCCACCCTGTGGAGTAAGATGAGTGTTAGTGATGTTGTATCCTGGAAGAAGCAGATGAGAATCCCCAAACTGTTTGTAATGTTTTCTGCCTCTTTGCTTCTTCATTTACAAAGTTAGACATATGCTCAGATTTTAGACACAAACTATTCCTTTGAGAACAAAAATGTTTCCTTTCTAAGGCATGCCCAAAGACAACTAAAAAGCAGAATATAGGAAAGAGTATGGCAAGACTCGGGCCACTTCCAGACAGCACTTAAAGCACATTTAAGTCTCCACACCTCCCCCGAAAACATGCATTTTCCCGGCGGGGTAATTAGATGCTCTCCTGGTACCTTCCGGGAGGGCACCCAGACACACATACCCCCCCCCCCAGCCTTAAAAATTAAAGGAACATACCTGGCTGCTAATAAGGTCCTGCTGGAGCCCTCCTGTCATGTAGAAATGGTGTGCAGAAGACCGGGGGGGGGGGGGGAAGGATTAGAAATGGTACATGATTTCTACTTGCCAGGAGGATGACTCTGGAAGGACCTTAATGGTGGCCAGGTAAATTATTTTAATTTTAAAGCCTTTGGGGAGAGCGGGTTGGGGAAGAGATTGGTGCTCTCTGGGTTTTCTGGGCTCATACGGCTGGAAAAACACTAGAAGGCTATGGGGTTTTAAAGTAGAATTGTTGATTTTGCAGAAGAAACGCCAGGAGAAAGTGCCACTTAACATAGGCATAGAATAACGGAGTCAGCTTGTTAGTAGCAGCATGAGAATTAGCCACTGAGATTGGTCTAAAAAGGTACAGTTACCATTGGTCTGAAAAAGCAGAGCTGTGATTAGTTCAAAGAACACCATGTGCTTCAGATAAGAGACAGCCTTGATTGGCTTAGAGAATCGCCATGTGTGTTTGTTTACAAGTTAGTGATTGGTTTAGGAAACGTCACATGGGCCAGCTAATGAATTTCCCACTCTGGCCGGCTCATGGTGGGAACGCTGTAGAAATGTATCACTTTCGGGACAGCCTGTGCATGCAGAGATAGAGCAGACAATTGAGTGGAAATTAAACTGCGAAATGTTTGTCAGCCAGTAGAAGAGAGGTGACACAATGCTTTAATTGATTGGTTGATGTCAGATCAGCTTACAGATGTTTAGCCAGTGGAAATGCATGAGGGAGGTGGGACTAAGAATTGCCTCCATTGCTGTATAAAATCTGTTTACCAGAAGGGAAAGTGTGCTGTTCTTCTTGCAACTTGTTTTGCTATAGAACAGACCCCTCCGCTGTTGTATTGAATAAACTGATTTCCTGAATCACAGCCAGATTGATGCGTCGTCTTCGTCCATGCGCTCGCACGTATACGCTGCCTGAGTCAGAGGTATTGCACCGGAGTTCTGGGACTCCAAATTCTGCTACAGTTTGGGCCTGGGGATTGCATGGCACGATCCCCTAGTCCAATCCACACTAGACCCATACTCGGAAAGATCCGGAACTTATCAAAGATCCGGGTCTTACCAGGTATCAAATTAATTCAGGAGAAAGCAGGGTTTTCCTGCTTTGTCTCAAATTAATTTGATTTTACTGGAGGCATCATTTGGACACCTCTTGTAAAAGCATGCAAGCCCGCACATTTAGGGCCCTGTCTGGATGGACCCACAGGAAGATAATCTACCCTCCTTTACACACTGCTCAGTGGTCGATAAGTGACAAAATACACAAATATCAATCAACCTAAGGAAATGATACCTTGGTATCTGCTTAAAAATCTTGAATTCTTTTTTCAAAGCTTGAACATAATAATATACAAGGAAAAAGATTGTGCTCACTGATCTGAATTCAGCAAATTGATGCTTTAGTAACAAATCAGCAGTCTATCTTGCAAAAATAAATGTTAGATTGTCCTGGAAATTGTTCACCTTTTAGGCAGATTCAGGTGAAGAAACGGGAAATCAGTCCATTAGTAATTACCATATTTGTTGGTTTAGAATAGTATACAACATTAAAAATTTAAAACCTAAATATGTTTAAAAACATAGCAGCTAAAAGCAGGGAAGTTTTAAAATTTTAGCAAGTATTTAGACAGCTTACTGTCTATATCTCATAGGGTAGGTGCAGAAAGAAGTGGGTTTTCACTGGGATCACAGTTAGAAATGGAGATAAATATCCTATTCCCACAGGATGTGGCTTTGCTGAAATAGTATCCCATGTTCTTCTATTTAAAATGCTCTGCCACAGTTTCTGATGGCATCACATGTTTGGCCATAATGGGATAGGAGAGTAGGGCAAGAAATGTCTTTCACAGTTCTGAATATGGTGTGTGCTCTGCTCTCCTTCATCTGCCTGCCTACTGCTTCTCCTATTTCACCTACTTGATTTCTTGATCCAGAGAAATCCAGGCATTGCAGTAAACTGATTGAGGATTGGATTACTTTTGAGTGTTGTGTCAGACAGCTGGTTCAGTGTGCCAGACACCTGCAAGGTATGAATGTGAGCTGATCTCCATACTAATCACTGTGCCTTCAAATGGCAGATTGACAACTGGCAAGATCATTGTAGGCAGCCCAAACCAAAAGAGTGACAGCACCTGAGGTACCTTTTCCCCACTTGACTACTAAGCCAGTAATGTTGGAGGACAGCTGACATGTGTATTGGACATCACCTAATTGGAAAAATGTATGCTGAAAAGAATGGAAGCTTTCTAAAGAAAGAAAGACTATGGCACACAGCAAGTTGTATAATGCAATACTAATGTAAACACTTTAAGTGCATACATTCTGGTTTTGTTCCTGTACAGGAAGCATGCCTTTGAGTCAAAATGTCTTCCAACTTGGATTGGCACATTCCACTGTAGGCACAAAGACCACAGGATGAACACAGAGACCAAAAACTGAAAACATGACAGTTTGGTGGGTTTGTTTGGCTTGTTGCTAAGGAGAATGGAATTAAGTATGGATGGAGAGAAATTCCACAACAATGTACAAATAAGCTTCTAGAAGCAAAGAAACTACAAATGTAAAGCTGAAATACCCAGAACTGAGAGTTTCCAGATTTGCCTCTCCTGTAAGATCTGTTATTAAAAGTGGCTGAATAGCTGAGTGCTATCTATCATTTAGAAGCGTTTTCATGTGAAAAAGGACATACATACCATCACCCATATATTTTGGAGTCTAAGGTGCACCCACAACATTTCAATGTGCAACCATCAGATGAGCAACTGGTTGTTCTATCTCAGAAGAAAGCTTTATCTAAATAAAGCATGGGGCATTTTATCATTCTATAATGGAAAAGACCTGTCACTCCTTGAATATCATCATATGGTCGGTGGCCAGCAGATAATGGACTGCTTAGAGTCAAGGTGACTGGCTTTGAATGCACACAAAACTAAAAATTATAGACCTGTCAGTCTGTGGGCAGGCCGTAATTAGCAGTCTATGCAACTTGGAATTTCCATTTTGCCAGCTGAATAATCAATTGGCTGCAGTTTTCTCCATTTAGTGACATTTTTTTAAAAAAAAATCTTTTTTAAACTCAGAAAGGTTTTCAAATAAATATGCAGTGCACTCAGGCAGATGGAATCATTTTTGGAAATGACTCCCTAGAATGCATACAAACAAAGACATCCTCTGGAATTTTACAAACTGCTCCTCTTACATTAATCCTCTATGGCTGCATTCAAATGTATAATGCTTACTATGGATTATTTACTAAAAGAAAATAAAGCCTCCCAGATGACTGAAAGCCAGTTCGTCTTTATTAATTAATCCCATATGGACATGGGTGAATTTTGGTATGCTTAAATAGCAACTAAATATAGATAATAGGCTTTTCCAGATGGGACAATTGGGTTGGGAGATTGTGATATTTGTTGCTACAGTTCTTGGGGTCTCCAAAGTCTCTGCATTCAGAAGGAGTTGTACCTGCATTAATTTGAAGATATAAATGTGTGTGTGTGTGTATCCACATGACATACATCTTGCCCTGGTCTGTTATTTGTTAATTTCCAACATTAGCTATGACTAATCTAAGCAAAGAGGGTTGCCCCTCTCAAGAATTTCAAATACAGGGGCAAATATCCACATCTGTGCCCCATGTCATGGTTTCGTCTGTATTTCTGGGAATAACTATTGCTTGAAAATATTCCCCCATCACCCCAAATACTTGATCTTGCCATTAAAAAATATACTGTGCCACTGTATATAATTGGGGTTTCAACATCCATTGATTTAGCACTATGAATGTAGGAATTTAAAACAGAATAACAGAATATCACTATTCTTAAACTGTGAGTCCTGACTCCAAATGAGACCTCCTTAGCTCAATCTTGGGGTCCCGAAAAATTGGCAACACTAAAAGATCTCTGAATATCACATAGTGGTTGTTTTTAGACATTTGCACAAACTTATGCACTATTTACTCTGCAGAAGATGTTTCAGATGTACTTCATAAAAAGGAAATTCAGCCTGCTTAGCAAGCCTTGCAAATACTGATTTGTTATCAGTAAATGTTTGGTTTTTAACTTATTGCCTATATCAGTAAACCCAAAGTCACGTAAAAATTTCTCAGGCCAAAAGAGGTCATGAGTGGAAAGTTTTAAGGAGTCCTGCAATAGTACATCAGTGAAATGGCATTTTTGCACAATATTTCATGAACTTACTTCTTTTAAAATAGATGCCCATAACACCTCTGCAACCCATGTCCCAATCTTGAAGAACCCTAGTAGATAAAAAATATTGCTCCAAACGGCCTCCAAAAGAAATGGAATGGGTGGACACATAATAAGCTTTAACAACTGGAAAAATCCGTGGAGCTATATTATGAGACGTCACACTGTTTTAAGTCAGTCTGGAAGAGCTAGATAGACATAATAGAGAGTTTTTCACTATTAATAGAGACAGGACTATATTCTTTCTCATTTAAAAATCATTTATAGAATGTAGACTTTTTTCACCCCCATTCTCAAAGATGGTGATTGCATTTTGTGGAAGTAGCGATTCACTTTCTGAATAGGTTGCAGACCCCTTACCCCCTTTCCACTGTTAATACACGAAAACACCTGTTTTTCAAAACCAAAACTGAACTTGCATTGCCTTATTATTTTGTTTATTCTATCATTTTCAAAAGTTTTTGACAGCCTGTGTCCCATAGAGAGGAAATGGGTCCCTAGGCCTCTTTTCCCCTGATCTGTAGGAAACAGGCCTTGGCTCCATTTTTTAATTATTGCAGTTGGATGGAAAGAGTTAAACACACTTGTTGGCCCCAGCATTTCTGTCTTGTCTTTGTTGATGGGTTCAGTGTCCTTTACATACACAAGGAATGCAAGTTGGCAGAAGGAAATTTATTATACCCAATGTAGGTTCTCAATATAATAGTAATAATAATAATAATTTGTATTTCTACCCTGCCTCTCTTCATGGCACAAGGTGAGTTACAACATTGTAAAACACACAATCACCTAAAAACATTCTTTAAAATACACATATTAATACATATTTCAACAAAATACAAGTTAAAATACAGAAAACAAAAATTAAACATAAGATGCAAGTTTAATATGACTTATAATCCTTGATTGTGCATGGTTGTAAACTACATAGGGGTTAAAAAGAAAGTTCCTGGGAAAATTTGAAGGTAAATTATTTAACACACACACACACACACACCTCTATTATGCCTGCATGAGTCACTATATGCTACAGACATTCAGCTTTCCATCACAGGATGGTTCATAGGTCTGGCAGTTGGGACGCAAGAGAGGTATGGAGCAAGGCAGTATGTTCCCTCTCAGAAGTATAACTATGGGAGAGGAAACAAAATAAGGCTATTATTTGCCAAATTAGGATTGTGCCCCCCCAAATTTTGCTTCAGTTTCCAAAATACTAATTTTTCAACAAATTAAAACTTTAGCGGAACATTAAGAAATATGGTTTAGGCAAGCAAACTTCCTAAGAGAATATGAATACAGCAAATACAAGCATGTGAATGATTTTTAATGCCTCACTCTCTGCAGCACTAGGAATTTAGAGACTGAGGGACCTGAACAACACAAGGTGGTATGAAAACATCAGGGTTCTTGTTTGTTTATAATGGCTAATGTTATGGCTAGTCAAGTCCATTCAGAACTTGCCCATGCTCCTACACTACATTTTTACTTTGGATTGCATCCTCTTGTAACATGTCTATGGTGGTGTAGAATAAACATAAGGGGCTCTTGAGAGAAAACGGAAGTGGAAACGTTTTGGGGTGCACAAGCTTTTTTCTTTCTACATTTGCCACCTAAAACAATAAATCTTGGTTGACTTGCTGCACCTTACGGTTTGAAAACCTTACTGAACTTGAGCCAAGGTTCACTGCACAAGATGAAATTCAGCAAACTTCATATAATTTGGGACTGCAGTGTGAAAAAAAACCTCCCAGTGCTCAGCAAGCATTTTTATGTACAGTGTGCAGTTGCTACTCTCTCTCTCTCTCTCCTTCCTTCCCTCTCTCTCCCCACCATGGACTTCCCCAAGATGGTTGCTGCCTGAGGCAAAGTACATGATGGTGCCCCTTTCCATTCCCTGCACAATTTGACTGGCAATTGAATCTCTGTTTAATGTCGATTTTGTGACACTATTTTCCACTGCACCTGAACATTAGCATTGCAAGTGAAGGGCAGATACAGCTCTCTCCGCCTCTGCCTCGTCACTGCCTCACTGTATCTGCTGCCTGAGGCAATTACCTCACTTGGCTTAACAGATATGCTGGCCCTGTCATACAGATAAAAGGAGAATTATTATTATTACAACATTACTATCACATTTCTACTTCAGATACAGGGTGATAATGAAGAGGATGAACCATAAGTCATAGAAGTGAAAGAAAGGTATGGGAACACACTGGATGCCGAACTAGTATTCTGTTCACCCCTGCTTGAACTGATCTATATATTAATACTTGTTGAGTATCTGTTATCTGAAATGCTTGGGACCAAAAGTGTTTGGGATTTCAGGGTTTTTTCTTCTTCAGTTTTTGGATATTATATTATATTTGCACAGAGGTAATGAGCTGTCTTACAGATGAGACCCCTCTCAAATTCCAAAGTTCATATATAGTCTTATACACATAGGCTGAAGGTGATTTTATACAACATAAAATGAATTTTGTGCACACACACTTAACAGAAAGTGAAAGCATCAACATCTTAGATGTTTAAGTTGTAACAAAGTGTCAAACAGGGTGATCAGCTGAGGAAATGAATAGGGCTGCTACACCTTTGACAGAAAATTGAATTGGAGCTGCCCTAAGCTATACCTATTGAAGTGCCCTTTTCTACATAGTGGCTGAACTTACAGGAACAGTGTCTATAAACTCTCATAATGAGATATAGAAATGGATGCTGTTGGTGATGACATGGAAACCATAAGAATATTTTGTAATGGGAAATAAGCATTCGGCTTTTGTTATCTTTCTTGTTTTTCTTTTGATAACTACTGAACATCTATTATGATATGCATTCTGTAGCCACAATATTACACGAGGCAATTGCAGCCACGTAGGACTATGAAGACCAGCCAAGATCCTGCATCAGCAGATGTCTCTACAACAATGGAGGTCCATCATCATAGTTAGTTATATCTCCTGATGCAACCCAACAAAACCTATCTTAGAAGCCATACAGTACCCACCAACACAGGGATCTCAGCAGAGCATTGAATGAAGAAGTACCCTTCTTGCTACCAGTAGTAAGGCATGTTATGAAACACAACTGGCAATTTTATAAACTAAAATCTGATTTAGTATTCTAATATACAGTGTTTTTCATTTCTCCTGATAATCATGGCACTCTTAGAAGGTTTTCTGAGTCTGGAGTTTCTTTCTGTTTATAAAATCTTTGTTTCTGTATGGCACTGAAAGAGTGAAATGTTGTTATTTAATGTGAGCTTCTTTAGTGTTCAATTTTATTTTTCATTATTTATCTTGGTAAAGTATCTGGACAACGGGATAATGCATCAAACACTAATCTGCCATGTGAGTTATATCTGAATGGTCAAGATCCTGGACATAGTCCACACATGCGTAACACATAAATCAGCAGATACAGGAGTGTTATTATACCATGGCACAAAGGAGACCTCTTTATTCAGGCAGTCTTTGGGCAATTAAGTGGATGCTAATGAAGGAACTTTCGGTAAAGGTGATTGGTTCCCCCCCCCCGATATGTCTTTAAATTTCTTTTTAATTTTATTGTTCTTTTAATGCAATGATCACTTTAATGCACATAATATTTTATTATATCCTATTGCTAGTTTTCAGGTGGTAGACTATACCCATTGACTCAAGTTATTTGATTTGTGTGTTAATTCACAATTAATAATTAAATAGTTCCTACTCAAGTTGGGACTAATTGCATGATTTCTGTTGTTGTGTTTTTGATTGTTACCTGTTTCTTAACCATATAGGAAATCTTCTACAAAACAGGAGCTTTTTTGGACCAGAGAAGCAGATGGCAAAAACAGAAGAACAGCCTGTCTCAGGTGACCTTGCTTACTCCATCAATGTTTAACATTTACACACATGATCAGCCACTGCCAGAAGGGACAGATAGTTTAATCTATGCTGACGATCGTGCCATCACTACCCAAGCAGGGGGCTTTGAAATGGTTGAACAGGAGCTCTCTGAAGATTTAGGTGCTCTTATTGGCTATTACAGGGAAAACCAGATGATTCCTGACCCATCTAAAATGCAGATGTGTGCTTTTTGCCTTAAGAACAGGCAAGCTTCTTGAGCTCTGACAGTTACCTGGGAAGGAATCCCACTGGACAGGCATGTAGCCAGGGGGGGGGCTAAGGGGGCTTCAGCCCCCCCCGAAATTCTCAGGGTGGTCCGCGAATAGGCCTTACTGGTACATTATTTAAACTGTTATGTTTATTCATATCATGATCTGATCACCATGCTCATTATATCCCACATTAATGGGGTTATTGGGATAACAATACAAAAGGTTTGCTAGGGTAGACCCTCTTCCACCCAGTCTCAGCTCCCGAACCAAAGTCAGCCCCCGAATCAAAATCCTGGCTACGGCCCTGCCACTGGAGCATTACACCACACCTAAATACCTGGGAGTCACTCTGGACCATGCTCTGACTTATAAGAAGCACTGCTTGAATATCAAGCAAAATGTGGGCACTAAAAACAATACCATACGAAAGCTGACTGCCACAACCTGGGGATCACAACCAGACACAGTGAAGACATCTGCCCTTGTGTTTCACTACTCTACTGCTGACAGGGGCAGTCCTACAAGATAGGCCAAGTAGGCAGCCGCCTAGGGCGCCATCTGGGAAGGGGGCGCCATCCTGGCCGCATGGGGCGCCATCCTGGCCCTGCCGATGTTCCTCAGACAGTGCTGCAGCTGCCTGCTTTTTGACCCCGGCCTTGTGCGCTCCGACGCCGCTTCTGGGCACGCGCGGAGGTTTTCACGCAGGCGCAGTTGCTCTGGAGCTGAAGTTGAGCGCAGGAGCAACTGCACATGCACGAAAACCTCCGCGCATGCCCAGTAGCTCCCTTGCGTAGGAGCCTGTAAGCAAAGCACTCCCTATCGGGCAGGCAGGGAGTGCTTCCCCTCTCCCTTTGTCTCCGCCGCGTGCGCGCGTTTGCAGGGAAGGAGAAAAGAATCAGTGAAGGAAGTGTAAGTGAAGGAATGAATGAAGGGCTTTCCTCCTCCTCCTCTGTGACCTCTTCTCTCCCTCCTTCCTTTCTTCGGCTCTATTTCTGTCTAGACCTGAGGGGCCTGAGGCTTTGAGGAGTTGTGGGAGTTGGAGTCCAAAACACTTAGAAGGAGGGAGGGAGGGTGGGCCCAAGTTTGCCCAGGCCGCGCTGCCTGTATTCGATCTCATTTGAACATTTTGGCTGTTTTTCCATTTACATTTACATTGGGATTCTAATTTTGGACTTATGGGAGACTCCTATGAATTATGAGTCGGGTGATAAGTAATATATTCTGATTTTGATGCATTTACATTGCATTTCTTGTTGATTATTATACAGTTCTGCTTAATATTGTCATACAATATAATACAAATACAATATAACAATAGAATAATGATATATATTTATATTACATGTAATATTACAAACAATATTGCAGTATAGTGGTATTGTACAAAATAGTAATATATAATATTTTATTTTACTTTATTTTGGGTTATTTGAGTTTTATAGGAGTAATGAAAATATTTAGTAGAGGATAATTTTATTTAAATAAATAATTGTATTTATTATTTTATGATAATAATATAATAGAATGTTACATTATATTATAATGTCAATATATTATAATATAATTATATTGTAATGTAGTATAATATAATTATGATATAATATAGTATGAGTATGGTATAATATATTGCATATACATTGATACAATATAATACTACTAATGGTATTGTGATATTATAATTGTACATTTGTTTTACATGGGGGCGGCAAAATAATGTTTTTTGGGGGGGCACCAAAATAATGTTCGCCTACCATTTAAAATTACCTTAGACCGCCCCTGACTGCTGAATACGCATGCCCAGTGTGGAACACAATGCACCATGTTAATACAGTGGATGTGGCTCTTAAAGAGACATGGCACATTATCTCAGGATGTCTATGCCCCACACCACTGGAAAAACAATACTGTTTAGCCGGTATGGCACCACCTGACATCCGCTGGGAAGTAGCAGTCAATAATGAAAGGACCAAAGCAGTGACATCTCTGGCCCATCCTCTGTTCAGATATCAGCCAGCACGCCAACACCTTAAATCAAGAAATAGCTTTCTAACATCTACAGAGATACAGAAACACCTCAGCAAGTATAATGTCAAGTTTTTAACTTTGTTTATGTTTTTAAATACATTACAACTGAATCCTCAATTCACTTTTGACACGATAAATACGTACCATATTGCAAGCCATTTTGCAATTCAGGATGGATGGGATTTTAAATAAATAAACTTCTCGGCCTTTTGGCTAAGATCAAGTGTGTAAATAAATAAACGCTTCACTTGTATTTCAATAGAGAGGAAAAATGTGTTTGTGCTTCTTCAACTGAACAAAGAGAATAAAGGAAAAGAAGTCTCCTTCTCTAGATGTCTTCAGAAAGAGACTAACTAGGTGGCTACTTGCTGGGGATGCCCTAACTGGAGATTCTGCGATGAGCAAGCAGCTGATTCTATGGCTGATGAGGACCCTTCCAGTTCTATGATTCACCAGGAAGTATCCTATTCATGGTTATGGCACCACATTATGTATTCTAAAGATTACTGCAAGGCAGGGCCGTAGCCAGGATTTTGGTTTGGGGGGAGGGCTGAGACTGGGTGAAAGAGGGTCTACCCTAGCAAACCTTTTGTATTGTTATCCCAATAACCCCATGAATGTGGGATATAATGAGCATGGTGATCAGATCATGATATGAATAAACATAACAGTTTAAATAATGTACCAGTAAGGCCTTCTCGCGGACCACCCTGAGAATTTTTTGGGGCTGAAGCCCCTAAGCCCCCCCGGCTACATGCCTGCTGCAAGGGCAATTGTCAGTGCTAAATTTTTCCTAATGTATATGTTTGGACAAAGTCAATTCATATGCTTCTTACTTCTGTTCCCATCTCAATACTTTTTATATCAATGTAGCCATATTAGTTACAACAGCTAAAGAGTAGGCAATCATCCAAACATAAGTAAACACTTGGAACAGAATGCATTGAGAAAGTTGCAAAAGCAGAATCCATGTGTCATTTTATGGCTCTTTGAAGCAATAATAGTAGGTAATACTAGTTGCAGAAGCTGCAATGTTAATAACACATTTGTGAAAAGAAAGAAAAGATCATGGGAATTTATTCTTAAGAAACCACATTTTGGTTTTAATGTATTCATTGTTTGGGCAGAGAAATATGAACAGTGTAGTCTGTTGTTACTCAGTGTGGAATTAATGCCTGTGCAATTCTGAATTAAAATCTTGGCATGTGTTAACCATATGAAATAAATCAAAGGCTGTAAATCCACATTTGTATTTGGAAAGATTTTTTTTATTTCAGCAGTCTAACTGAAATTTTGGAATTTTAAAAAAGCAGGGAATAACTTTATTTTTGTTAAGATGGGATAAACCACCAAGCAGTGCATTTCATGGCAACCAAGATAAAACATTTCCAATCTTATTTCAAGATGTTTATCATGCAATTGCCATATCTCATTGTGGAATTTTATTGAGCAGAAAGGAGCCAATGTTGGTTTTCACTTTCATTGTTCATTTTTATATCACAGAAAATCAAAGGAAGCAAATATGGAATAATTGTAAAATATTTCTTATTAGGAAATGCTAAAAAATATCAGGAAGCAAGTTCTTAAAAATTGTATTACTACATTGTAAGACTTTTATGTAAGACAGGAAGTAAGCCTCCATATACTTTCTGGTGATTTTGACCAGCAACTGTCTCACTGGCACATCATTTGCATATCATCCTATACGTATCAATGTGAGTGATTCTGACGGCTCCCATCCCATGTGTTTTTAGCAGTTTTTAGCAGTTTAGAAATGGAATGTAACACACCCAAGGATACTGAGACAATTTCGGATTGTCTTCTCTTCGCTCCCTTTTTGACACTCTTTTCAACAATTACATGATGAATCTTGACGAGCGCAGACAGGAAGTTCCCCTGCGTCGTGGGATAGGCTCCTTCGCTTTCCATTCAAGAAATGGATTTAAACTGTTTAAAAACCGGGAAGTGTGGGGTGTCTCATGGGATAAAGTCCTAGGTAGACATATCAGCACATAGACAATAGCTCAAAGAAAACAGCCTCTACATATGGGGCCTCATCACACTAGAGAATGTGATGAATCCAATTTAAATCCAGTTTCTGCCTCCTACAGAATTCTGGGATTTGTAGTTTAGGGAGGAGCTTTTAACAGTCTTACTAAACTACAAATCCCAGACTTGTTCAGAAGGCAGAAACCAGTTTTAAAATAGATTCATTGTCTAGTGTGATGAAGTTCTTGGTACTATCTCAGCTAAAACAGTTGTGTAGCTGTGCACTCATCTACTTTTCTGCCCCCTTTCTTACAATTCAAGCAAATATTTCATATCCAATGCCACAATTTTAGGAAATAATCATATTTGTTTCTGAAAGCATGTGGACTTTTCAGTTTAAAAAGCTTCAGTAGTTGTGAATTCCACTTGAAAATGACCATAGGCAAGGAAAAACTGGTACCTGTCAACTTAATATTAAAATACAGGCCCTGAAGGTGCATATCAAATATGAATATTTTCTATAGTTCTCCAGTAGCATGAGGGTAATCTAAAACTGGGGAATTCACATAAGGCATTTTTCCAGGTGGGATATCTCAGAATATGATCCTCTCACCTCATATATGTGGATTATGTTTTGTTTTGTTTTTTAAAAAGTTATCTCTAGGAACAGTGATATGTCTGATATATCTCTCATCCACGCAAGCACAAATACACACTATATATATAAAATGTTCATACACATTCATATCTATAGATCTATCCATTCTTTCAGATTTTTTGTGTGCATGTGTGTACATATTTATTTATTGTATGCATACTGTGTATTTGTACGTTTCCATCAGATGTGCCATAATTTTTGTTCTTGCGCTGCACCACACTTGAAATGCAACCCCGAGCCATGCACGCTGACAGACTCCATTAGCATTAATGCTGTTCTCTTATCTTCTGCTCTCGCTCTTTTCCCCCATTCTCTCCCTCCCTCCCTCCTCTGCCCCCCTCCTTTATTTTCTGATGGTTCACTGACACAGTTGACAAGGCTGACACCGCCAATCAGCTTCTACTCAGCAAGGTCACTGTTCAGACTTGACTTGTGATTGGCTGCTGTGCTTCAGTGTGTTATTAGTGTCTGATTTGATCGGAGGCAGGGGGTGGTCTCCAATCAAACAGAGAAAAGGTCTTGGAGAAGGTAATTAAATCCTGTCAGAGGCAATTATCGGTTCCAGGGCCGTGACTCTGGCACTGAATGCAGATGAACTGACGCTCCATTCTTGTAGAAATTCAAGAGGGCTTCTGGCACAGATCAGTTCGGCATAAAGGAAACAGCAGGCTTTTTGCAAACAATGCCGGTCTGTATTTTAACCTTTCTACACAGTTTCCCCCTCCCCTTCCCTCTTGTTCTTAGGTTCTGGCTACCTCTGAAAACCATTTTTCCTCTTTCTTTCGCTCCTCACATTCTAATTAAATTCTTGTTAAGACCTACGCCCGCTTTCCAAAATATACATAGGGACAAATTACAGAAAACAATGGCTTTCTCCAAATATGACATGCTGAAAGGGCCCTTCATCAAGTCAAGAAGGCCCTGGGTTTTTATTATTGCTGCTGGTGCTTTATTTATTTATTTATTTATTTATTTACTATATTTCTATACTGCCCCTCTCAGCCTGAAGGCGACTCGAGGCGGTTTACATATGGCAATCAATGCTCACAATATAAAATACAATCAAAAGCAAATAGTAATAAACAATTAGCAATTAGCTTTGGATCTTGTCTCTGCATCAAATGTTGCATCTGAAATCTATTGTGGGCTGCAATCTTATGTGCGTTTACCTGGAAATCAGACTTGGCAATATCAACAGAACCCATTTCTAAATTAACATGCACAGAAACATGCTGCAAATTTACTTATGCATTCTCTCAATGCAACACAGCCAGCAAAGATTTTATCTTTAGACTGCCCTGGCATCTTTAACAAGCTGGCCAATACTACAAAGGCCACATTGAAATTACCATGAATGTGTTCAAATCTCAATTTGACTATTTGCTTTACGAAGGGAACATAAAAACCGAAGTTCAAATTGCATTTTACAGCTGGGACTTTTTAAAGACTGGAAGCAAAATTGAGCCAGCATTTTAAACAATGGACTATGATTTTAGAATGATAGAATCATAGAGTTGGAAGAGATCCCAAGGGCCATTCAGCCCAACTGTACCCTGCCACGCAGGAAAAGTACAATCAAAGCACTCCCAACCTCCAGAGAAGAAGACTCTACCATATGCTGAGGCAACAAACTCCACTGCTGAACAGCTTCCTGTATCAGAAAGTTCTTCCTTATGTTTAGGTGGAATCATTTTTCTTGCAATTTGAATCCATTGCTCTGTGCCCAAGCCTCCACAGCACCAGACAACAGGCTTGCCCCCTCTTCAATGCAATCTTCTTGCAAATATTTAAATGTGTCTCTCATGTCCCCCCCTCAGCCTTCTTTTTTCTAGGCTAAACACACCCAGCTCCCTAAGCCATTCTTCATAGGGTTTCCAGATATTTGATAATTTTGGATGCCCTTCTCTGAACAAATCAATACCCTTCTTCAATTGTGGTGCCTAGAACTGGACATAGTAGTCCAGGTGGGGTCTGACCAAAGCAGAATAGAGTGGGACTATGACTTCTCTTGATCGCAATACTATACTTCTATCAATGCAGTTTTTTTATTTGACACATCACACTGTTGATTCAAGTGCAGCTTGTGGTCTACAAAAACTGCTAGATCCCTTTCACAGATACTGTTTTCAAGCCAGGTGTCATCAAACTTAGATCTGTGCAGATAATTTTTATTGCCTAATTATAGTACTGTACATTTCTCCCTGTTGAAATTCATTTTGTTAGTTTTGGACCAGCTCTCTAATCTCTAATCCATTAAGGCCATTTTTGGATTCTGATCCCGTCTTTTGGAGTATTAGCTATTAGGCCTGTTAAATCATGCTTCTAAATGTTTCTAAAGTACTTACAAAACTAAAATTCTGGGGGTGAAAACTAGATGGCGCTGGTGCTTTGCTTCTACAGTGTTGCTGAAGTTCTGGTGGTGAACATTTCACCACCAGAACTTGAGCAATACTATAGAAACAAAGTACCAGCGCCACCTAGTATTCACCCTCAGAGTTTTAGTTTTGTAAGTACTTTAGAAACATTTAGAAGCATGATTTAACAGGCCTATTAGCTATCTTTCCCAATTTGGCATAATCTGCAGATTTTATAAGCATGTCTTTTATTCCTTTGTTTAAGTGGCCAGCATTCAAATCCCTGCTAGGTGACTTTGGGCTAGTCACATTCTCTCAGACAGTAACACAAGGAACAAAGTGTCATGCGAAGATCAACATATATTATAACATATTAATTATAGACCAGAACACATTCATAGCATATAACTCTAACATAGAGCATATTATTCAAAAATATATTCATAGTGCAAAATCACGCCTACAGTACAGTACCTCGGATATGGTCACTCAGGTGTCCAGACAGGTGTGAAGGAAAAAAGTCCAGGAAGGAGGGATGAGTCCACAGTATGAGGGTAAGTTTTTCAGGTAAATATGGGATATAAGATAAATCCACAATCCAAAGGGTTTTCAAGATCCTCCTTGCTGGAGACGCGCCAATGCGCGCCGGGGCAAATAAATCCACGACTCAAAATTTCTAAGATCCCTCACGCTGGAGGTGCGCCAATGCACGTTGGGACAAACCACGGTTGTAATCCATACTGTAGGTAAGTACTGCGGTGAAAAGAGGCATGTTGTGTTCCGGGTGGAAGGCCACAGGACTTACCCTCATACCGTGGACTCATCCCTCCTCCCTGGACTTTTTTCCTTCATGCCTGTCTGGACACCCGAGTGACTGTACCGTAGGCGGTGCATTGATATATGGTCTCCGTGATTTTGCACGATGAATGTATTTTTGAATATTATGCTCTATGTTAGAGTTATATGCTATGAATGTGTTCTGGTCTATAATTAATGTGTTATAATATATGTTGATCTTCGCATGACACTTTGTTCCTTGTGTTACTGTATTACCTATTTTCTACAGTTTACTCTGTGAATATATGACATTCTCTCAGACAACAAGGAAGGCAAAGGCAAATTCTACTATTTCACAATAGAGTTGCCTTAAGGTTGCCAGAAGTTGGAAGCATGTTGAAAGCACACAACAATAACAACAACAACAACAGCAGCAGCAGCAACAAAAGTAAAAATAACTAGAGTGACCAATTGAATGAATGAAACTTGACCCATCAAGTTTGATTCTATCTAATGAATCTATTTGGGAATAACAAAAAAACATCAGTCTTTAATAGTTACCATACCCTACTTAATAAATTAGTGTGCCTGTGACTGCTAGTGAAAACAGAACTAATACATCAAAATAAATGACTTATACTAAATGATTATACCTGTTTTAGCATGGCAATTTTCTCAGTGGTTTGGTATTTGATAACAGTCCATTAGAGAGTTAATCATGTGTCTGTCCATTGATATCACTGGAGTTAAAAGAGCCCCCAGTGTTGCAATGGGTTAAACCCTTGTGCCGGCAGGACTGCTGACTGAAAGGTCGGTAGTTCAAATCTGGAGAGCAGGGTGAGCTCCTGTCTATCAGCTCCAGCTTCCCATGCGGGAACATGAGAGAAGCCTCCCATAGGATGGTAAAACATCCAGGCATCCCCTGGGCAACGGCCTTGCAGACAGCTAATTATCTCACACCAGAAGCAACTTGCAGTTTCTCAAGTCTCTCCTCACATGAAAAAATGGAGTTAAACACAGTAGTCCTTAAGCCTGATGCTGAACGTAAGAGCAGATGAAGATCTATACAGCTTGCCCTTCTGCTCTTACAGTGGCAACTGCATGACTTTGGGAAAACCACAGCAGTACATAAAAGCAATAGCTCTTAGGAGGTAGAACTAGTCTCAATCTCTCATAGAGGTACAGGAAAAAAGGATATGAGACTCAACAGAATCCTCTCCTCAAGGACGAACATAATCCTTATAAGTAATTTGCTAGCTATTGTGTGTCAGTATCTTTAATACAATGTTCCAGAATTAGGAGCCCTGGTCTGGTCTTGTGCAGCAAGAAAAGTATCCAAAAACCCCTATAACTGTAATTTTCTCTAATATTTTGGGCCAATTGGCTGTATAACTTTTCTGCTCTCTCTGCCATGCTTGGGAAGCAACAAAGCATGGCCACCATCACCAATGATGGTGCCCCCAGTGGCGCAATGGGTTAAACCCCTGTGCCAGCAGGACTGAAGGTTCAAATCCAGGGAGAGCTCCCTCTATCAGCTCCAGCTCCTCATGCAGGGACATGAGAGAAGCCTCCCACAAGGATGATAAAACATCAAGGCATCCCGTGGTCTGTGTAGAAGTTGACCCTGATTTTGGGGGTTAATTTTTTTACTTATACATGACTATACGTGGGGTAGTACTAGTGGTATTTTTTCATGTTTTTAATATATACAATCTTTTATGAGAAAATATATTTATCCTATGCACGTTTATTTATTCTTTGTGTACTATTATTCTGTTTCTTCCAAAAAAAATTTAGAGTGACGATTAAAATTAAAGTGCTCTTTAAGGTTAAAAAAAATGTGAAAAATTATTTGGCAGTATTCATTCAATGATTATCATCATTATCTGCCATTCTCTGCCTTCTATGTGTGAATCAGGGAAGCAAGGTAATGAAGTAGTTGTTTCTATCAACCCTGAAAGGCTATCTTTTGATTTTTTCAAAAACAGGATTTTCTCTAACATAAATTTCAGGAAATCACTAGCCAATCATTTTATTTTTTCTTTCCCATACATGTCACATTTTAAATTCATTTTGACAGCTAAACAATGTTTCCTTTATTTCCTTATAGTTCTCTTATTTGGAGTCAAGGCTTCATGACAATTTCAAAGAAAGGAAAATAAAGAACGATCTTCTGGCAGATAGGTACCTTATTTTTTAAGAGATCTCTTGCAGATATGTTAGTAAACACTCCAGCTGTGTTTCATTTGATTTAAAGACAATATCCAGCTCTGATCGTTTTGTAACCAGACCTACTGCAGGTTCTGTGTTTGTGGCTCCTACTTTGGAAAAACAAATCAAAACAAGGTTTTAGACCTATGCTGTTATAGTGAAACAACAACAACAGATTATTTGAAATTTTTTTCTTCATTTCCACAAGAGCTCTTGCTCTAAATTCACATTCTTTATACTGTGCTGGATTATTGGTCCATCTAGCCCTGAACTCTCTGCACCAGGCTAGACAACATGGTATCTTCCAAATGTTTTGGCTATAACTTTCATTATTTCTGTTAATTACTTGAGCTGAAAGATTGGTCTAAAATATCTGGAAGGAAGTACGTATCTGGAAGTATACACTGTGGGTTAGCCAATCTCCCTAAGTTCTTTACAGCTTTACTACTTGAGATTCTTTGACTAAAAATGTTCAACTTGAACCTGGGACTTTCAGAATCCAATATATGTTCTCCAACATTGGATTTTGGGCCCAAAATATTGGATTTTGTGGCTTCTGGCAGGGAAAAGACAGATTACTATGATTGAAATCCTATACTGCAAAAACAGTGAATTATAAAAGATTAAAGTACAAACACTGGGATAGTTGAAGATATTCTTAGCTTTTGACACCAGTGTTCAGCCATAAAACTCTTCTTTTGCAGGGGTAGTAATCGATCTCTTTAAAAGGCATTTTCAGATTCCCTTCAAGAAACCTATTACTTTATTACTTGATTTTGCAATATCTATTGCTGGCCTGCCAGTTCTTCACGATAAAGCTGTCAAATGGGCAAAGTCTGTCAATAGCCCCTGACTGCACTGCAATCCCAAAACATATTGCTGTGCGATAAAGTCCAAAGTTCTCCAGCTACTGTGGTGGCATCCATGCTCTCTCCATAGCATTTCACAATAAAAGAAAAAAGGGGGTGAAGCATCACAATGGGAGGGTGGATTTACATTATCCACCTGGAAATGAAGCTTTGCATAGCCGATGTCACAATTGCATGATACCAGCGGATGTGACATGTTGTCCATCATCATGATGGGAAGTAGCCACTACTCCATATCATGAAAATGTGTCAAGGACAGCAGCTCACATGTGGTAAGGTCCTTGGTCTTAGTCTGCTCTTCATGATTATGGAATGCAACACAGTAGGCATGCTTAAGAAATTTTAGGTTAACTAGGTAAGGTTTTTTGTACCTTTCAGCTGGTCTGATGGACATGTCACTAATAGGTATTTTGGATTTTGTTTAATGGTCAACATGACTGCTCATACATTTTTCTGAGGAAGTTTGACTTCTAGCCACAGGTTTCTAACTTGCCAAATCATATTTTAATGACTTTGATGAAGGTTTAGAGAGCATGCTTATCAAGTTTGCAAATGATACCAAATTGGATGGGATAGCTAATTCTTCAGAAGACAGGATCAGAATACAAAAGGACCTCAAGAGATTAGAGAGCTGGGCCAAAAGTAATAAAATGAATTTCAGCAAGGAGACGTGCAGGATACTTCACTTAGACAGAAAGCATGAAATACAGGATGAGTGCTGGTTGGCTCGGCAACAGTCCATATTGGAGTCTTAGTGGATAACAAGTTGAACAGTATGATGCAGCAGCTTAAAAAGTCAATGGGATTTTGGGCTGTATCAAAATGAGTATAGTATAGATTGAGGGAAGTCATGGTACCTCTCTAGTCTGCTTTGGTCATAGCTCACTTAGAGTACTATGTCCAATTGTGGGCACCACAATTTAGAAAATATATATATTGATAAGCTGGAACATGTTCAGAGGAGAGCGACTAAAATAATCAAATGTCTGGAAACCATGGCCTGTGGAAGAGTTGATTGAAAAGACATGATAGCAAAGTTTAAATATCTAAAAGGCTGTCATAAGGAAGAGGGAGCAAGCTTGTTTTCTGCTGCCCTGGAGACTAGGACTCAGAGCAATGGGTCGAAATTACAGGAAAGGAGATTCCACCTGTACATAAGGAAGAACTTCCTGACTGTATGAGCTGTTCAACAGTGGAACTCTCTGTTTCAGAGGGGGTGGGAGCTCTTTCCTTGGAGGCTTTTAAACAGAGGCTGAATGGCTCTTGAGGAAAATATTTTTCCACATTACATGCTCAAGATTAATTCTCTTTTATGACAAACACTTACTTTGTATCCTTGCTGAAACAAGCTGAGGTAAGGACAACCGTTTATCTGTTTTAGCAGTAGATGAACAGATGGGATGGCATAAGTTCACAAAGGAAGAGGAAAAAACATTTTTATAATGGTGACACAGTGGCTTCAAATAATAAAGATCCTTCTACAAGCCCATGGAACATAATTTAGGCCTTCTTCCTAATAAATATGATCAGAAATTTTTGTTCTTAGAATTGTGGATGTAAGTCTTGTGCCTACCTACACTGGAGGCTATGTCACAAAAAGAAAAATGGAGACAGATTACACTGGCCTTTATATAAGACTGATTTTTAATGCAGCATCTCAATTAATCCAGACCTGGTTCAAACACAAATCTACACTGTAGAATTAATGCAGATCAACACCACTTTAACTCACATGGTTCAATGCTATGGAATCACGGGGTGGTAGTTTGGTGAGTAACCAGGACTCACTTGTTGAAAAGGCTAAAGACGTTGTAGAACTACAACTTCTATGATTTTCTAGCACTGAGCCTATGAATATTGACCCCCTCTACTCTGTCTGTTATAGCATTGCTTCTGGTCTTTTTGAATGCTCAGTTGGGGAAATAGTTGCTGTGGCCAGCTCCCCAAGGCAACATTGATGCTTTCTTCTCTCTACAAGTGACATTCAACCTGCTCTCAATTTATACATGAGGCTGAATTATGCATGAATATATATGGTAGCCCAAAGCACCTGGAATTCACCATCCTTCCCCCATCTAAGTACCAACCAAGGCAACCGGACTTGCCTTTTTAGTCATCAACGCGCTTGTAGAAAGCATGGGATGAGTTCTTTCTAAATCTTCATTCACGAAGAAAAGCCAGAGACAGTAACCAGGATTGCTTACATTGCAATGCAGAAGCAGCACTGTGTGTCCTTTTTATCTTTCTTTCTCTCTCACTGAAAAAAGTGTTGCTTTGGTCTGGCTGTCAGGGCTACCGCAGGCATTTTTCAGCACAGTGACAAGCTTTCTGAGGTTACTTGCTGACATCCTGCTATTCTTTAGTAACACTAGCTTACTGTAAGTAGTGCTTCTTCTAACCTGAGTTTGATTGAGAAAGAGGTAACAAAGCCTGCAGAGCCTGTGAGAGAGGGTCACAAAGGGAAACTGTTTCTATTAACTTCCCTGTCTTTGAAACCTTCTCTTTATGGGTCATGATTTACATTTTTGAGAATGAACTCAAATGAACACAAGAAGCTAACATTGGCTTCAAGGCCACTGCACAGCAGCCTTCTTCAAGAAATGCTTTGCTTTTTCAGTTCATAAGACCAAATGAGGGCAAAAAGAGTAGGGAGACTTGTTCTACTACCTTTGGAATTATTTTTCACCACACACATATGTATTATGTAGCAGCCTAAACGTTATCTGCCTTCAGTTCATTTCCAATTTATGGTGACCTTAATCTGAACCCATCAAGGGGTTTTCTGGGGTGAGTCATCCAAGGTCACCCAGTGGGTTTCCATAGCCAAGTGGGAAATTGAACCCTGGTCTCTAGAGATTAAGAGAAAAGTATCCAAAGTGGTGTCTAGTTAATATCAATGCCTTGGGTCTACTCTTAGAGTACCAAAATTGGAGGGAAAAGTCAAGTATCCCCAAAGGTTTTTTTCCCCAGTGTTGTTTTTTAATGGAGTGGGTGGGATCTGCACCCACTTGTGTGATAAATCTGAAAATGGGGTTGTAAATATGGCATGTTGGGCTTTGAAGGCAGATGAGGAAGCATATTGATTACCAACAAATCAAATGGTTCTTGTGTTTTCTCCCCAGTGTGCATTTCAAATTAATGTTGAACTTTGCTAATGTAATGATACTTTCATCTCATCTCTATTCACCCGGGTTTCTGGGAGATCTGAATAATAATGAATGTGAAGAAACGCTTTTCATTCTATTTATTGTGCATTTGTATTTTAAAGGCACCAAGATTTGCCAGATAGGCTAGCTGGTAGTCTAAACACCAGCAACATGCTTTCCTCCTTTTATAAGCTTATCTAACAGAGCGAGCACGTAATCACAGCATGTAACAACATACAATTTTAGTTGAGCTTAAAAGGAATTCTTCTTGTTCATGGATATCAGATATGGATATCTAATGACACTGTAGTATTAGGGTGTAATCCTCAATTTGTACATTCTTCTAGGAAAATAAAAAACCAAGGGCCAAACTGTATGTGATGTTAGTCATGCTTGTAAAATAAGTACATTTAATCTGCCTATTTTTATAGGGAGAAAGAAAGCAGCTCTCTTGGAAGCAGGGAACAGAAAATTTGGAATGAGTAGAGAAGGTCCATCAAAAAGTAGAACAGGACCCCTATCAAGTAAAAAGCAACAGCCTCACAGCTGCTCTTTTCCCTTCCCAAATTAAAGGGTTTAGGTAATACTTATTTGAGTAGTTAATTAATAGCTCTCATAGCTCCAAACCACAGATCCATTAGTGCTCATCCACGTATTTTTATTTACAGTACAATCCCCATATCTGTGGGGGATATGTTCTAGGATTTCACATGGATACATTAAACTGCAGCTAATAGCAAACACTATTGTAATAAAGGATCTCTCTGGCCCAAAAATATCTTAGAGTCACACTGAAGACCTCAAAATGCCTAGAGGGGCTTCTTTGATCAAATATGGATAAATGAAACTGCAGGTACTGGTCCTGCAGTTACAGAGGTTGTGCTGTATTTGCTTAGTTGTTGCATTGGTCTGCTGCCCCATAGCGGAAGCTCTCTGGGATTTCGCAGCATAGAACATAAAACTATAATAAAAATTGAAAACAACCAGAAGAATAAAACCAAAGGAAAAACCAGCAGCAGTATTAAGATCTAAAAGTGCAAGCAAAGTTTTATGTCATACACAAACAAATGAAGAGTGAAATCTAGAAGAATCAAAAGGGTAATTGCAAAAAAGACCACACTGTAGGAACCAGGTGAGTCCCTTTGAAGAGAGTGCGGATAGATTCCACTAGAGTGCTGCCATTGAAAAGTCAGATTCCTTACTTGCAATCTGACTGTAAAGGCTAGATCTAAATCCTCATTGTGCCAGATTAGGCAGATACACTAGAAACTCCTCTTTAGTTTGAACACAGACAAATCACTTACTTGTGGTACTACCAGCATGAATGAATCACGTCTGATACATTCTTCAAGGCTGGTGGACTCTTCATCTCTGGAAGTCTTTAAACAAAGGTAGGCTAATCATATCTCAGGAATGATTTTGCTGTAGATTCCTGCATAGCAGGGATGGACCAGGTGCCTGTTGTGGGCCATTCAAACTGTTGTGATTCCATGGCTCTGTCATAAGCTCCCTTTATTTGTTCTTACCTAGTCCATTACTCCATGCAGATATTCATTCATGTCTCTCACAGTTTCACCTGGATTTGGAGAGAAGAAGAAGCAGAGCTGGGTACCATCTTTCTATTGTAGCATCTCACTTCACAGCACATTTGGGCAGCACTGGGCTATCAAGGATTCCATCAACTTTCTTCATGGTCCTGACTGCAACACTAAAGAAGATTAAATGGTGTTTAGAAAATAACTTCATGTTTTACCACCATTATTTGCCCAGTATAATCTGATAGAGATTCAGCTTGTGTTCAGTCATACTTGGCATAAATTATCCTCCAGTGGTATTCTAGCTGTCTCCCTCTTATTTCACAGACCTCTGTTCAGGCATGGAATCCTAATGCTCAGTGTACCAATATCTCAGTAGTCAGCACATCTTTTACTCCAAAGAGTTCTGTTCTCTTCAGATCGCTTCTATGACATGTTCCCAATATCTGTAACTAACTTAATTTTATTATTTATTGTGGCAGAGTGGGTGTTCTCCTCTAAAGGACTATTTTGTACCATATGTTCTCAATTGCCTGCTTAAAAATGATTTGAAATGACTTCATTTTTTTCTGTACATAAGAAACAAGGATTTTATAAAACATGAATGAGTTGTCTGATTTGTTCCACATTAATAATTACACTAGAAGCTCTTAATGCTTGATAGTCACATCAGTGGATTCCAATACCATCACAAGGTCCAGTGTATTGAATTATTTATTAAATTTAGTCTCAGCTTGAAAGAAAGCTCCTTTCAATAATTTACCAATTTGGCACAATCCGCCCTAGCCTGTAGACTGACTATAAATGTGCATACATATAAATACATTCTGTTTTTGCAAGGGGATTTCCAAACTGTTTTAATGTGCAAAACAAAGAACCCCCACTGCCCTGTTAGATAGTAAGTACTGTTAATAACATACAGTTTTAAAAACATACACTTTTAAAAATACAACAAGAATAGAAGCTATTGAATCAAGAGACTTTGCATACATTTTGATATATGAATTCCACTATTCATTAACAACTATATTTAGGACATAGGGTTGGATTGGGCATTTCAATTCCCACTAGTCAAAGCTTTCTTTTGTGAAAGTATCTCTCACATTATTCTGGAGGAACACTCTCAACTCTCTTTTTCAGATTTTGCTTGGATGTAGAAAACATCAGGGGACAGTGATCAACAAAGACTGCCTCTCCTTGCATACCCTGGCAAATCTGCATTCTGTAGATGGAACAAGCTATTTTACCCCTGGAAACCCCATTCTGTCTCCAAATCTGTTAGTGTGTGGAATTCACTGCAAAACAATGTAGTAATCATAACTGGTTTAGGTTGCCTTAAAAATATTAGACATATTCAAAGACCATGAAAATTTTTCACTGTTTACTAGTTGCAATGTGTGCAAGTGTGGTGGACTAGAATTACGGGAGAGGAGAATGTTGGACTAAGATTATGGGAAAGGAGAGTTTAAATCCCACCCACTGGATTACCTTATGTCACCTTCTCCCCTGCCTAAAAGGAAAGAAATGGAAAACCTCTTCTGAATAAATATTGTCAAGAAAACCTTGAAGAAGATTACATAACTTATCAGTTACAGGCACATAACTGATAAACAAATAAAACATCTAGATTTAGCAATATTATGCTATACCAAAAGATATGACCATAATCCAGTGATGACCCTTAATATCCATCCAATGCCAAAGAATCTGGTATACTACCCACTCCCATTGTTGCTCTCCTTGGCACTAAAACATCCCAAGGTTTTCCATCTCTCTGTAGAATCATTTAAAGAGGTTCAGGGGACTATAGAGATGAGAATGTATCTGACAGAAGCATTGGGTTTCAATAAAATGACACCATTAGAACAGGACCTATGAAAATGAAATTATGATTTATGAAAATGGGATAATAGCAATTCATCTGCTCACTCTACAGGGTTGCTATTTCTTCTTCCTGAGAGAATGTTTGGATCAAGTTCCTGATGCCTGATGAAAATTGTTTCACAGAATTAATGTTCTCTGTGAAGTCTGAAATCTAACCCTTATCATTATGTTGAGAGTATCCAGTGGCAAAAATTATAGGTGTAGAGGTCAACATATTTATAAGTAATACCCTAAAGGCACCAGAAACTATTTGATCTTGGAAGTAGAGTCAGCTCTGGTTAGTACTTGGATGTGAGACCCCCCCCCCCCAACCAAGACTATAGGCTACATTTTAGAGATGGAATTTGAGGAAACCCACCCCTGAGTATTACTTGCTGGAAAGAAACCCCTGGAATGTAGACATTGAGGGCTATAACCTCTTTCACAGAAACAGAACAAAGGGGAGAGGAGGTGGAGTAGCTTTATATGTCAAAAACTGTTATGCTGCAGAAGAGATGAAAGATAGCAATCCGGGAAACCAGCTTGAAAGCATCTGGATAAGAATCAAGGGAACTGGGACTCAAAAAGATCTCATTGTAGGCATCTACTACAGACCTCCAAGCTAGGATGAAGAACTTGATGAAGTCTTCTGCCAACAGTTGACCAAACAGGCATAAAGAAGAGATATAGTAGTCATGGGTGATTTCAACTATCCCAATATTTGCTGGAAAACAAACTCGGCCAAGAGTACAAAGTCCAACAAATTTCTCGCTTGCCTTGCAGACGAGTTCATGGTCCAGAAGGTGGAAGAGGCAACAAGGGGGTCGACTACTCTCAATCTCATCATAACAAATGCGGTGAACCTGATCGATGCAGTTGAAGATACAGAATGGAGACTCGAGAGCAGAACATGTGAAAAAGATCTTGGGCTCCCTGTAGACAACAATGAGCTGACAATGTGATGCGGCAGCAAAAAAAAGCCAATAGGATTTTGGCCTGCATCAATAGAAGTATAGTGTCTAGATCCAGGGAAGTCATGCTACCTCTCTATTCTGCCTTGGTTAGACCACACCTGGAATATCGTGTCCAATTCTGGGCACCAAAATTGAAGAAAGATATTGACAAGCTAGAATGTGTCTAGAGGAGGGCAACTAAAATGATCAAGGAACTGGAGAACAAGCACTATGAGGAGCGGCTTAAAGAGCAGGGCATGTTTACCCTGAAGAAGAGAAGGCTGAGAGGAGACATGTTAGCCATGTATAACTATGTGAGAGGAAGTCATAGGGAGGAGGGAGCATGCTTGTTTTCTGCCGCCCTGGAGACTAGGACGCGGAACAATGGCTTCAAACTACAAGAAAGGAGATTCCATCTGAACATTCGGAAGAACTTCCTGACTGCGAGAGCTGTTCAGCGGTGGAACTCTCTGCCCTGGAGTGTGGTGGAGACTCCTTCTTTGGAAGCCTTTGAACAGAGGCTGGATGGCCATCTGTTGGGGGTGGTTGAATGCAATTTTCCTGCTTCTTGGCTGGGGGTTGGACTGGATGGCCCATGAGGTCTCTTCCAACTCTATGATTCTATGATTCTAAATTCATGATGTCACCATAAGTCAAGATTTGGAGGCATGCACACAGACACATATTTCACCATGCAGTTGCTATCAGATTTCTAATTTTATTTTTAAATTTGAAGCATTCATCTATTTTCTTAATCCATCAGTGACTCCAAAATGTAAAGCAGGATCAGATTCTGGGATATAGTGCATTGTAGACCTCAGAAGGGATGAAGCCAGCTGACTTCTTGTGGGAGGGAGTTCCCCATTTAGGGTGCTGCTATAGAGGAAAACCCTGTCCTGTCCACCATCTCCCCAAACCAGCATCATGTCATGGGGTGGTGGAACCAACAACAAAGTCTTGGGGTGTGGAACCAACAAGAAATCCTACTCCCTCCCCCACCCCCTTTCCAGGTCTTACAAATAAAGGCTAGCTTTTGCAATTAAAACAAACCAATTTCCTGAAAAGGAAATTGGAATTTCCTTTTTTCAACTCAATTTTCTCAACTCAAATACAAACAGGTAAAAGAGATTTAGTTTCCTTCCAAGCATTTCCAGCAGTACTGACCTCTGTATACATCCGAGTACCTAAACCAATTGTAAAGGTAGTCCTGTAAATGCAAACAAGTTCAGTATTGATCTGCTGTGGAAGAGATTTGAGCCTGAACACTAAAACATAACAAATGGGGTGGCGGCAAGGGGGAGACCAGCTCGATTAGAAGCTTGCTTTTCTATTATTTTGTTCTTGGAGTGCTGAGTTCTTACACAATGGTCCTTGAAAAGGAGTTGTACATACAGCAAAGCTTAGCATTCCACTGAAAGCAGATAATAACTCTAGGTCACCCAGGTGTGTGTGAACCAGAATATTCCCCAGCAAGGGCAGTCAGCCTTACATAGAATAATAATTTAGGACAGATAGCTGGTCTGCTATCAAATTCACGTTGTAAGGTTCTGGACGAGTTGCTGTTATTTAGTCTTAGTAGTCCAACTGTAAAATAGGGACAATTTGACCTACTTCACAAAGAGTTTGCAAGAATAAAAATGACAAATACCTTGATTTAGAGCTAAGGCAGGTCACTGCATTTTTCCCTCTGTAAGGTAAACTCCCTTCTTCCACAAATTCATATTTTAAAAAACAAATTTCAAATGAAATTAAAAGTTTGGGGGGAGAATAAAGAATGGGTATTGACTTACCTTAAAAAAACAACAGCTCCTGCTTATATACCAATTCATTTTAAGCAATTTTTGTGTGTTAGTTCTTATATTTTTGTATATGCCTTTCTCTGTATTTGTTCTACATTTGTAAGCTGCCTTGAATCTCAGTTTGAGGAAAGGGGAGAATATTCAATATGACCCAGTGTCATCAGGGGGAACATTCATACGACATCATATAGGCTGCTTTGCCCATAGTGTGCCACTTCCTTTCCCCTTTCACCATGGAGTCTATGGTGCATGATGCACATCTACTTCCGGCAGACTTCTGTAGTGAAAGGGATGAGGAAGAGACATACACCACCATGACAGCAACACAGGAGGCTTCCCATCTTGCCTTTGCCAAATGTGGAGTTCTGGAATAGATATTTTCCTCAGATTTACTGGTATATATGGCCATTAAGGGTAAAGGTTTTCCCCTGACATTAAGTGCAGTCATGTCCAACTCTGAACTGTTAAGGCTCATCTCTATTTCTAAGCCAAAGAGCCGGCATTGTCCATAGACACCTCCTAGGTCATGTGGCAAACATGACTGCATGGAGCGCCATTACCTTCCCATAGAAGCGGTACCTGTTGATTTACTCACATTTGCATGTTTTCGAACTGCTAGGTTGGCAGGAGCTAGGGCTGACAGCAGGAGCTCATGCCGCTCCCCGGATTCAAACCTGTGACCTTTCGATCATCAAGTTTATAGTATGGTATTTTAGGGTGTTTTTAAGATGTTTTATCTCGATGTGTTTTAAATGTCTGGAAACCGCCCTGAGCCTTGGGAAGGGCGGTTTAGCAAATTGAAATAATAAATAAATAAATAAGTTTAGCAGCTTAGCGGTTTAACCCACTGCGCCACCGGGGGCTCACATATATGGCATTATATATGACTTTAGATTTCATCAGGCAATTTCAGTATAGAAATTTGGCACAGTAAGCCTCAGGCTATGGAAGCCTTGGTTATACCACAGGATGTTTCAGTTTGTTGGTTAGCTCAGACCTTTAAAGGAATGAAGATTGCACTTCAGCTTACACAGTTAAGATTTACACCAGGCAAAACATTTGGGTAATTTTATCTAAGAAATTCCCAGTTTCAAATGCTTATAAGATAAGATTAAAAATGAAACACTCTGAATCTAAAGTCCAGGAAGTCCAATATAATTTCACCTTTCACATCCCACTTTGCTCTTTAGCTGCTGAATTCCATAGCTCCCAAGAGCCAACTTATAGAGGTGCTGTGCTGTTTGATTTGGCACTGTTCAAGGGCCTTGGCAGATGATCAAATAAAGGGCACAGAGGAGCAAGAAAAGCCTTAAGAAACTGTCTGGGTTACTGCTGTGGAGGAAAAAGAAAACCCAGAAAAGAGCTGTGCCTATTAGACCATCATACATTTTACCCAGTTTAACTTTTCATGTCTCTACAAAATACATATTTCATTTCCAGATCCTCTCTATGCTTACTCTGAAGTAATCCCAAATAAATGTGCATAGGTTTATATGGTTTGCTCAGCAGACTTCCTTATTAGTTTTACTTACTGTGTCAACTCTGGAATGCTTGGAGATTTGTTTTACCATCGCAGTATCCTCCAAGAGACCAAAACATTTGGGGCTTACGGTCTTACTGCTGTCTTGAGGAAATGTTTATCTTAAGATAAAATTTACCTTTCCTTGTCTTTTTCCGCATGAGCTCTTAAGTCTTAAACCATAAGGTCTTCAAAGCATTCCAACTCTTAGCAACATAAACTGGGCGAGATATCCTTTTACACTAATTCAGAAGCTGGGGAGGAATGCAACATAAATTTGAGGATTTCAAAATAACTTTTGCTTGTTCAGAAATACTCAGAAAGAACACACTCTGTACAGTCCAGAGGGTCTTACTGCTTGGCAAACGTTTCAGCATTAATAAGATATAGCTGAACATTCAGTAGTATACATGATGTATACAATTTTGTGTGATACATTTGACCATGTTTATTTTGTCAACAGTTCCTTAGATATTCTAAAAGCAAGGAGAAGATAAATCCCAGGAGAACAGTTTTCCCAGGAATTTTAAATGTTTGTCGCAGATTTTTGCTCAACCAGCTTACATTGCAGCTAGGACCTCAGAACTGAAGGGCCATATAGTTCACTAAACTCTCCTCCATTTCACAGATGATAACCAGAACATATATAGCCAAGCAACAAACAGCACATGGTCAAGATAGCTAAATGTATTGTGTATCGTTTTTGTATGCTTTGGTAGACATGTTCTTCAATGCATGTATTTTTACATATTTTTCCCATTGACTAAAGTATGTTCATGTGTATTTTTCAATTATTCTATCTGACTTGGGTGTGTGAAATACAGGAAAGGGAGGATGGTCATACACAGTTTTTCCACTATGATTTCATTACTTAATTCTGGTGTTTATGTAGTCCATCATTCAAAAACCACACCGTCTCTTATGTCACAACTCAAGCCAAAACAGCCTTTAATTCTTGTGCATGAAATTTTCTGGGTGGAGTGTCCTTCTTCAGATAGCTTGGAGAACTCTGTATATCGTAATAACTGTTCTTCTTCAAGAAAACCTCTTGTATCACGCCAATGAACTCATGTATATGATATACTTTTAGAAGGAGAGCAAATATTTGAGCTGTGGGTCAAATTCTGTGGATTCTTGGAGCACTTAGCTAGATCAAAGATCTAGCATTAGATTAGAATTGATATTGCATATTGCCGCAGAGATGACAAGGAATACTCTGTCAACTGTGTTATATTTCAGGGGAAACAACAGTCATTAATGTGTAAGAAAGTCAATTCCATTAAGAATCAATTTCTTTAAGAGATTAGAACAGGGTTTACATATCCTTCTACTCCTAAGAGAAACATGTGGCAGATGCCTGTCTTCTAAATGTCATGAGCTCAACTACTGAAAATTAAAATCTACAATATATCTTTCAATGAACCTACTATGAAAATTGTATTTGCTTATGTTGGATACACTAAATCCCACAGATCAGTTCACAATCTAAGAGCAAGGTAGTTTCAGGCCAGATTGACTGCATAAACAACCAAAGTAGTTGGTTTAGGACTTCACCAATCACATTTCAGAAAGTGTGTGTGCGCGCGTTGGGGGGGGGTGTTGATACACTTCTTAGCAAAGTATATTATCTCCTTCCATTTTAAAAGATATTGTTTTGTTTTACAAATCCCATCAGATGCTTTATGTTTTCCAGCCATTCACTCCCATTCTGTCCTGTGTTCTGAACCATTACACGAGGAAGTGCAGTCTCTGCTCACTCTACTTAAAAAAAAATCAGAAAAAACTGCAAAATTACAGTGGAAAAAAGTTTAAAAGGTAGCAATATTTTAATCTCAAAAGCCAAGATGACTATGGACCTCTTCCCATTTGGGGGGAGGGGAGAAGAGGGGAAATTTTAAACCCATTTGCCATGATCTATCTTTCCCATACCTTCCTGCCCTGCATCTGTTCCTCCTATACCTTTTAACACTCCTTTCATAATTAAAATCATAAGTTTGGTCACCAATGTGATATACGCACTTATAAAGGTATGTTCAAATTTAAGGCAAAATTATAAGGTTAGTATACATTGTTCCTGAACTTTCATAGGCAATAGAACTTTCTATAGTGGGTAAAAAAAGGAACAACATTTTTTAAAAGCTAGCAATAGCACAATTTTGAGAACCTAGATTATTATGAAGGAGAAAAGGCAGCAAAATCATAGTGGTGATGTCTTACTATTCTGTAATTAGGATTACATACATTTAAAAATTTTACTCTTCAGGCCCATGCAAAATAATCTGATATATCCCATCTAATGTGTTTTTGATGACTTCCTCGCATTTCCAAGTGCACCAGGAGCTCAGAATATGATATCTACTCCTCTCTCTCCCCCCTCCCACCCCGCCTGTTTCTCTATAATTCTACTACATTTCAGGGATGAAGCACAACAGATGATAACTGGAAGTAGATTAATACCGAGTGAAGGCACTTCATTCCTGAAATGTCTTAGAAGTGTGTGCAAATGGGGGAGGACTTGTGTCTGGCGAGGTCCTAAGAGGAAGCAGTATCTGTGGATATCCTCATAAAGTGGAGTGATAGCAGGAAGATATGCAGCAACAACTTCAACAGATGTGACAAGTTGTTGTGGAGCACAGCTTTCACATCAGGTAGTACAGCTCTTGGAGCAGCAACATCATCAGCAGCAGCAGCAGCAGTATCCTGCTAAAAAAGAAACTCAAAATGGCTTAACACAGTATTATGTTGTTTAAATATTTATATCTTGCCCTGCATCTAAAGAGCTTAATAAAATTAAAATAACAAATCAGCAAAAACAAATGTTTTTTTAAAAAAAAAAACAGCCTGAAAAAGGCATTAAGCAATTTTACAAAACTGTATTAAAAAATGGATGAGATTCTAAACTAGCTACTAAATATAGTCAACTAAGTAGTGTCTACTTAACTTACCAGGCAGTAGCCATTGCAAACAACAAACATCTCTTCTCCTGTTGAGCGGACTGTTAACTTCTCCAGACTGGAGTTTCAACCCTGCTGATAGTGATGACTGGTGTGAAAGTCAAAAACAGGAGTTACAATTCCTTTTCAGACTGGGCATTGCTAACAAGAGAAGAGTGGAAACACCAACCTGCTGTGCCTAAATCAGCAGGAGAACAGACACCTGTCCCTCACAATAGCTGCTATCTTATAAAACAGGATTGCGGAACTTACATGATCCCTGCATATTTCCAATCCAATTGAATATGTAGGTAGCGTGAATTTGAATTTCTGTGTGAATTCCAGCCAATATTTTAAACGCAGTTAAAACAAATTAAGCAACATGAAACTTTGAAAATCTGTGGATTAATAGAAAATCAATTAGTCCTGAACAGTTTCAGTAAGGAAGCCATTTTTACCTGATTTACATAATGACAGCAGTCAGACCTTTAAATGGTAGCTATCCCACATAAAATTAAATACATTTTAAAAACACAAATGGAATGAAGGGAGTACAGTTGAACATTCACATCAACATAGCTAGGCTTGAAGACATATTCCTGAAGTAGATTGAAAAATAATGTATGGAAACTTTCTAATATTTTATTTCAGTCCACTAGTCCAATAAGCAAACAGAACAATGCAGACCATCTGTTCATGTAATATAGCTTTAATTTCTGGACTTTAAAATGCATCTCTCATCATCAAACTTTTAAATTCAGTTTCATATCATTTTTCCCATAACATGTATTATTTTGTTTGGGCAATAGCATAGCAATGTAAACTCTCAACAATTTCATATTCACATGTGAGAATTCCTCATGCTGTAGGAAAAAAATAATATTATTCTGCAGTATTCGCCTTATACTTGAACATGCCAAAGTGTTGTGCAGAAATTATTCATGTGTTTCCTGTGTTTTTGAGTAGAAAACATTTGTGTGTGTGTGCGGAAAAACACCCCCCCCCAATATTCTACAACTGCTACATAGTTTCATATGCAATTAAGTAACATATCCCGGTTGCTATCCTCGGCCCACATTAACAGCCAGCAGCGAGACTGGATGAAGGAGGTCCATTCAGCTGTTGATCAAGGTACAAGGAGCATGATTCTTGCACCCATTCCTGCAACTAACATGGCTGTGATAAGGACTTCAACAGGGGTCCTACTTCTGATTGTCACAGCATCACTCATTATGGGAGGTGTTTGTAAACACTATTCTCCCTGTACCCTGACTTCCAGCTAGATAGACTTCCATACCCTGATTTGGCTGCTGGTTGTTGAAGTAGGCAGAATTGAAGCATTATACAGCCTTACAGATAAACTGCATAGTCTTTACAGAATACAGAACAGTTACAGATCCATAACTCTAGCTTACAAATCTGAAACCTTAATATTGAATGCAGAGCATGATTTTCTCCACAGAATAATTCCTATGCAACATTGGGAGATTCTTGCTGGTCTTTCTGCTTCCTAATTGGATTTCCAACAGTTGGAAACCAGTTTTTGACCTTGAAATGAATGATTGCAAATATGCTTCGACTACTAAGTCTCCCAGCTTAATTTTGTTTGCCAGCCAGGTGAAACATGACTCAAGGAGGAAATAGCTGGTCCATTCACCCACTCACTCATCCATTTGGGGTTGTTTCTGTCCCTGATTCTAAGGAAAACTTGTTTTGCTTTGCCCCCAGTATCTCTCAGAGCATTGAGGATTGGGGACAATTTCACCAGCTCTTATTAGCCACTATTTAACCCCAGAAAAAGTCTTTTTATCAATTGATTTGGAACTCAATTTCTTGATTTCTATCAGTGTGGCCAACTGTGACATTGTAGCCAGTCCTATTCAAATCTTGAGCTTCAGGTAAAGTAAGCGTCGCATTAGGAGTTACACAGTAGCCATGCAGCTGTCCAAAATAAACCCATAGGTGAGAAATAAGAGCAGTATAGGAAAGCTCAGAAGAGCAAAGGGGCAGCTTGCTTTGTGGCTCAGTCTGCTGTCACTTATCCTAAGCCAGAATTGTGATAGATCTTCCCGCCCCTTGGACTAGCCAGTAGAGTGTGCAATTCGCCCAAATGGCATGTTGGCTAGTCCCTCATTCTGTTTATCAAAAAGTTACTCGAATTGGGAGGGGTGTTGCCATTTTCATTCGGCAAATATTCGGCCCATTGCCTACCATGGGAAATTTTAAAGGCTCAATTCTCAGTCATTTTAAGGTCTATCTGCATAAAACCTACCTCAGTTTTAGATGCCATTTACAACTGCAGGCCTGCCAAGTTTCAAAACAATTAACCAGTTTTAAATTTTAATCATAACTTTTAAAAACAAACACACAAACAAAACACAAGAGAGGGTTTGGGGAACTGTAGTCGCCAGTTGTGTCCATTCTCAGCCAATCAGATCATATGATAGATACTGGAAAGAAAGTATTATTCCATCTGTAAGTGAATGATTGACCAAAATGCTAAATTTAGCAGAATTTGATAAATTGCCTCCTTAAAAAGAAAACAGTGCAATATTTTCAAAATAATTGGAAGCCTTTTGGAGAATATATAACTAGAATATTTAAAGACTTGTTAATAATGGTGTTGAGTGATTAAAATACATTGACAGAAAGAAGAGCAAGATTATGATAAATGTTGTACAATTAGGTCACTTTTATATACTTTATGTAAATTATATATATATATAGAGATATCTATATCTATATATATATCTATATATCTTGTTAAGAGCTTTGATAGGACAAAATATTGTAAGACTCTATCCCGAGGTAGTTTTCTTTCAAATAAGGTGCACATGTTTTACTATTATTTAAAAGGTGTAAAATTACTACTGTTAATTAGTGCCTTCATATATCAATAGTTATGTTATAATGTATACATTTTGAAAATAGTAATAATAAAAATGGATAAAATTTTAAATGAACTCAATAGCTAATGTTTTAATGTTGATGTTTTAATCTTGTTGTATTAGTGTTTTATATTGTGTATTGTTGCCGGCATCTCATTGTGCCTTGTAAGCCGCCCTGAGTCCCCCCCCCCGGGGGGGGGGGGCTGAGAAGGGTGGGTTAGAAATACAGTAAGTAAATAAATAAATAAATAAATAAAATGCCCTTAAAATTATTTCAAAAGTTATCAGATTTATTTCAAATTATTAGATTTATAATGAGTGTCTAGTGAACATTTTGTTCTACTCTTTATCCAAACATGCTTACACATATTATAACTCAGGGCCTTAGCTAGTCATAGTTGTACAGATCAGCACAGAATGGCTTTATCTGCTTTAAAGCTACTTTGAAGATCTATCTCTACATCTAGATACTTGAGGTCACTGTTTTAACTGCAGTTACAGCCTCAATTAAGAAAACATATACCTAGAAAAATGCAGAACATAATTTTGCTAATTTCAGGTAATCTTTTAGTCATAATCTTTTAGTGAGGTCCTGTAATTTACTAGTGGCTTAAGTACTGGATTCTGACTGGAGAACACGGTTTGAATGCCCACTCAGCCATAAAAATCCACTGGGTGTTCTGGACCAAGTTGCACAATCTTAGACTCAGAAAACTAGGTGACAATTTTGTTTCAGGATAACTTGGAAAAGACATGGGGGCACACATCAATAGTAAGTACTTAACACTGAAAAGTGACAAGATAATAATAACCATCATAATCTTCATTCAGTATTGTATCCATCATTGCTGGGAAGACTATTGGGGGATGGGACTAGAGATGCATATACTGTTGTGCATAAATCTGTTTTTTAAAAAAATAGATATTCAGCTGGTTTGTTTCGTTCAATTTATTTGGATGTCTGTAATGGCAAGGGCTCAGCCAACAAAACAGACTATGCAGCTGCTGATTGGTTACTTTTGGTTTCTATTCAGGAACACGTGGAGCATGGAGAGGCTGCCGTGTGCTCGTACGGGGTTTCCTGTGAGCTCTGCCTGTTGAACCAATCAGAATAGAAGAAAGCTGTGACATTTCTTACCCAAGCTGGGTCTATATAAACAGGGCAAGCACCTCCATTCCTCAGTTACGTCCTGGCTCTAGAGCAGTGGTTCTCAACCTTTCTAATGCCTTTTAGTTACTGAAAAGGACATTCAAGTGCCACCTCGGAGTTGGTTGAGGTAGGCAGGATTTCCCTGGGTACTGGTTGTTGGGGGTCGGGAGCAGGTCAGGGTTTTGCCCTCCCTTCTGCTCGAGATCCCCGTGTACAACTGGTGGGCCACTGTGTGATACAGAATGCTGGACTAGATGGGCTGAGGTCCGATTCAGCATGGCTCTTCTTATGTTCTTATGTTCTTAATGCCGTGACCCCTAAATCCAGTTCCTTATGTTGTGGTGACCCCCAACCATAAAATTATTTCCGTTGCTACTTATTTTATTACTAATTATTTAATTATTTAATATTAAATGCAATTATTTATCAAGTATGCTGCTATGGCTGAGTTCTCTGGAATCAGTCTGCAGTGCCTTTCATTTCCTGATTCATGTTTTGGGAAATGCTGCTTTTGGCGATCCCTGTAGATTAGCACAGCTGCATGGTATACGGTAGACTCCTGCAGAGGTCCTGCAGATCCTCTCACTCTACAGGAGTCCACCGTATACCATGCAGCTGTGGACAATCTACATAGGGACTGCCAAACGCAGCACCCAAACATGAATCAAGGAACATGAAACGCACAACAGACTAATTCAACCAGAGAAGTCAGCCATAGCAGAGAACTTGATGAACCAACTTGGACACAGCATATTATTTGAGAATACATAAATGCTCAGCCACTCTAACAACCACCATGTCAGACAACACAGAGAAGCCACATGAAGTACATGGAAATTTTGAACAGAAAGGAGGAAAGCATGAACATGAACAAAATCGGGCTACCAGTATTAAAACTGTAAAATCAGGACAGTGAAAAAAACCCACTCTGAAAACAGGGGAATTCCAGACATGAAACAAGCAAGGCCAGCTAACATCACCCCAGGCAGGAATCTGCCAGGCCTTGAAGCTGCAAAGCGTTGCAATGCTAATCAAGGTGATTAATTCCAACATTAACACTTGCTTCCAACAGACAAGAGTTTTTTTTTCCACCCTGGACACCATTCCACAGAAATATAAACCTCCCCTTGCCTAGTTTCCAACAGATCCCAACAATCTCTGAGGATGCCTGCCATAGGTGTGAGCAGAATGTCAGGAGAGAATGCTTCTGAACATGGCCATACAGCCTGGAAAAACTCACAGCAAACCCAGTAATATAAATATCGGATATATATGGTGTATTTCCATTGTTACAAATTTAGTATAATTAAAGCATAGTGATTAATCACAAAAACTATACTTAGGCCCTCCAGGTGTCTGGACTTCAACTCCCATAATTCCTAGCAGCCGGTAATCAGTTAGGAGTTGTGGGAGTTGAAGTCCAAAACACCTGGAGGGCCCAAGTTTGCCCCGGCTTGGGCTAAGGTCACCTGGAGAGGCACCCCTTCCTCTTTCAACTCTGGGGGCGCTCCCTTCCTCATTCCTTCCTCCCAAAAACAAAAGCACGAAACGAAGGAGGAAGAGGAAAAAGAGGAGGAGGGGGCAGCAAAAGCAGCTGGGTGCTGCTCTACTCCACGAATGCCATTGGGAGCATGGAGGCAGCAGCAGCCAACCGAGCCGCAACTCTTAATCCATACATAAAAACCGTCAGGAGAAAATGCTACTGAATGAAACATGGCCATATAGCCTGAAAAACTCACAGCAACCCAGCCAGGTCTCTGCCCTGAGGGTTTCAGGGAAAGAGGAGCAGAGAGGAAGTCAAAAGGACTTGAAAGTAAAGGGGCACAGTGCACCAGCACCTTCTTCTCTCCCTCCTCCTCCTCCTGGGGAGACCCTCCATTGTTGCAGTGGGCTCCAGTCCCCGTGGCCTGCCTGCAGGGAGGAAGGAGCAATGGGCCCTTCACTCCACCCCCCCCCCCCCCCACACACACACACTGACTTTTCGCGCAGGTTTTTTTGGTGCTTTGTCTGCCCCGCAGCCTGCAGGGAGGAGGGCTCCTTCGCTCCTCCCCCTCCCTCGGCACCTAAAGGCCATTTTCTGCCCATGCCCATGCAAGCTGCCGGCTTGGCTTCTTCCTTTGTCGCCGCCTGCCACACGCCCTTCTTGCCGGGCCGGTGGAGCGCGAGGGAGGCGACGCACAAGGCCTTGCGCGAAGGAGCCCCGCTGAGCTCGGAGGGGGCGAGGAGGGCCTTTGCTGCTAAGCTTCTCCTCTTCCTGACTTTCTGCAGCCCTGTGGGAACAGGAGGTGGAGGAGCTGACCTGGACTGCCTGGCACATGGGCTGGCAGCCATTGTGAGGAGGCAAAAGGGGCGGGGCCAACCGAGGCACCTTCGCGACCCCCAGAAAATGGCCCTGCGACCCCCCTGGGGGTCGCGACCCCCAGGTTGAGAACCACTGCTCTAGAGAGAGGCAGATCGATCATGTTTCAGTCCGATTGCCACTCACAGCTTTAACTTTTGGCTTGGTTGACATCACCTTTTACTAGAATTTTGGCTCCAAAACTAATAGCATTAGCAGCAGAAAATATATTTCTTTAAATCTTATTTTATTATTTGATTTTTCTTTATTACCTTGATTCTTTATTTAGTGGGACCACAGGTCTACCGAAATTCGGATAGCAAAAATTGATTGTGGTTCAAAAACAGATTGCGGTTCAGGGAGCATTTGCAGAAGAAAATATGTGAGCATTGTGTTGCTCCTATGAAAATCCTTTAGGAGATGAAATAGCTTTTTCTGCTGTGTGCAATTTGTGAAAGACTAGAAGAGGGAGAAGTCTCTGTTCCTATTGCCTAGGGAAGGGACCCTCAGCAGAGAGGAAATAAGGGGGCTTGCCATGGCAGCCACATTTGTGGAGTCCTGCAGAAGGGCTCAGCTAAAAATTACTCTCAGGGTGTCTGCCTTCATCCCATGCTGAAGTAACACAAAGGGTTTGGGTCATGTTGTGTTCTTAAGTAGGTTGGTAGAGTGCAGTACAGTGCAGAACAGCAAGTATGGATTTGCCTGCTCAGCTCCTCTCTGTAACAGAGATGAATAACTGTCGATGTTTACCACCTGCTGTGAGCAGAATGAGGAAAAATTGCATCCTCTTCCCCACTTTTCTGCATTAGACCTAAGCTAAATATCAGTGCAAGCTCCTTTGCTCTGCAAATCACTTCTCTGCTTCTTTCCTTAGTATATCCAACTTCTCAAAATAGATAGCAATTTCTGTGATCCTCTGAATTTTCAGAATACAAATAAAAATAGATAGCAGAAGTTTATTTGACATGCATTCACTGTATTCGAAAGAACTGATTTTCAGGGCAGGGAATGCATTGGGAGAACATGTGGGGATTTTTACTTTACATGAAAAGGCAAACAGGGAGAGGTGCATTGATAGAAGTGTATAAGAGTATAGATGGAGTAGGGAACTGTGAATAGGGAATTTTGGAAATTGGAACATGAATAGTGGACCTTGAAATAGGGGAGCCTTCACTTAGAAACAACCTAACCCCTGGCATCAGGGCCGTAGCCAGGATTTTGGTTCGGGGGCTGAGTTTGGTCTCTGAGACTGGGTGGAAGAGGGTCTACCCTAGCAAACCTTTGTATTGTTATCCCAATAACCCCATTAATGTGGGATATAATGAGTATGGTGATCAGATCATGATATGAATAAACATAACAGTTTAAATAATGTACCAGTAAGGCTTTTCGGGACCACCCTGAAAAGCCACATGCCTGCCTGCCTGGCATGTATTTGGATACAATGTTTGCATGTAGAGTCCGGCAAAAATCATGCTGGGGACCCTGGATCACCACTGTCAATTACAGATTACAATGCCGGGCTAGTTAAACTTCTTCCCTACTTTTCTGCATTAGGCCTAAGTTAAGGGTTTAATTAAAACACAGTATAAGAAACCTTCATATCTTCCTATGCAGTTCAACTATCCAATTTCACTTGTTGCCACTCAACCATCACTGTGAAATAATTCTACTCTCCAGCTTTTTGTTCCATTTATTATTAACTTAAGGAAGATCACATCATGGGTGGATGGTGTTGGTCAAGAAAGTCTGCAACAACAAATGATTGGAATAGGAGTAGCATTTATATTTTAGCCAATATTATATATCATCATTAACATCACCATCATAGGCTATCACTCTTGGCTGAGTATGATTATCTTCCAAGGGTAGAGTCTTGGCCGTGGGTCCGCTAGTGACTGTATTCTGGATCTGCATGAGGTTTTTTTTTTTTTGCAGTGTAGACATACATTTTCAGATGGAAGGCAATCTCGACAATAATTTTCTTGATGCACCTTCCTCTTGATATGTTTCTCCCTTTTGCCCTCTATTCATACTTATTTCAAAATCTATAGCACTGTTGATAACAGCTGACCTCCAGTTAGAATGCTCTAGGGCCAGAGCTTCCCAGTTCCCTGTGTTTATTCTCCATTTTTTAAGGTTAGCTTTAAGTCCATCTTCAAATCTCTTTTGCTGTCTATCGGCATTCAATTCTCCATTCTTAAACTGAGAATAAAGTAACTGCTTTGGGAGATGATGATTGGACATTGGATTATTGTGGCCAGGACATCGAAGTTGATGGCAGATAATTACTGCTTAAATGCTGGTCATCTTTGCTTCTTCCAGAATGCAGGGTTATGATCGATCGAGAATTACAATTGGTATGTACACCTCGCTTATAATAATATCTGTGTTTTATGCTATTTGTGACATTGTAATCATTTTATATATTTTATTATCCTTAGTAAATATGGGACGCTGATATCTCTAAAAAACGCCTTAAAAAGCCAATTGTAGCAACCCAGTTCCCTTTCGTGCCTGGGGGGCAGGGGGCGGCACCGGGGGTCCCACTTGCATTAGGGCCAGCTGTGGCTGATGAGGACATGGAGGAAGGGGATGATGAGTTAGCTGGGCCTTCATCTCCCACAGAGAGCTTGGCCTGGGATGATGGCTGGCCTGATGGCTATGATAGCTGGGAAAGTCAGGCTGACACTGAAAGTGCTGACTCCGATAATCAGTATGAGAAACCAGGTGGTTACGGGTCGCAGGAAAGGATCAGGGAAACAGCGGAGGATGAGCCCATGGAAGCTGAAAGGGAGTTAGGCTCTCATGAAGATAGCGACCCAGGTGCTGGGAGGCAAGGACGGAGCTTTGATAGGAGATGGAGCATTGAGTCCAGCAGGAGAGAATGGCACCGTAGCCTAGAGCGGCAGAGAAGCGCTAGGTCCCGTAGCACAGATTGGCGCTGCAGCCTAGAGCTTCGGGGGTCTCACCAAGGGAATTAAGTATAGGACCCGTGGGAAAGGATCCTCAGTTACTCAGCCACTTCTGATCTGAAAGGAGTGAAGCGAGTGAAGATCCACGGAGCCAGGACTGCGGCTCGTACCTTGCCAAGAAGTTTCTTGGGCTTGCTTTCTTGAACTTTGCCTTGTTTGCCTTGCCACGGACCAAGTCTGTTTTTGATCCGCTTTGTTTTGCGGAGCCTTTGCCTAGCTTTTGCCTTTGGATTTACTTCAGAACATTTTACCTTTATTGCTACTTTGATACTTTTATGGACAATTATCCTTTTTACCTGTTTTTTATTATTCAATAAATAGTTAGCTGATTACCGTCTCTGTGTGTGTGATTAAGGGGCCGGGCCGAGACCCTGCATCGTGACACCAATTGGCAAAACGGTTTTGTGTGGCTGATAATACAGCGAATGCTTTCCGTTGGCGTACTGCTTAACTCGATCCCGCTGGAGGAGACTCCGATTGCCAGTCTCCTGCGTCCTGGAATTTCTCCCTTTGAATTTTTCCCTCCCAAGTCTACCACCACCCCAATCCCTTGAGAACTGTCCTTATACCCACTGTTGGATTTACAATTGTATTCCCCTTCGGAAGTGACTTTATTGGAACCAAGGACTGATAATTTATTTATCCGGACTTTATTTTTGGAACTCTCTCATTGCGCATTACAACGGACTTCTCCTATATTGATATATCGCACATTGACCTGAGAGGATTCTCTGCTTCCTTGGCGCCTGGTATACTTACCCTTTATTTGTCACATCCTTAGGCGCACGTATGTATGTTACTTTTGCTGAAGAGGTAGCGAAAATTGCCATCATTTTCTATCTTTGCACTATTAAGCTTTATTTCTGGCATTGCAGAGGGATTGGTTGGTGCCTGCTGGTAGAGCACTTGGGTTTTCTCAATGTTCAGTGACAGGCCACACTTTTTATATGCTTCTGCAAAAATGTTTAAAGTGGCTTGTAGGTCTTTCTCTTTATGCGCACAGACTACATTATCATCAGCATATTGGAGTTCTGTAACAGAAGTTCTCGTGACTTGACTTTTGGCTTTCAGCCTGCTGAGTTTAAAGAGCTTGCCATCTGTTCAATGGGTGATTTCCACACCAATGGGAAGCTTCCCATTGACAAGATGTAGAATCATAGATATAAAATAAACTTGGGGCAATAACACATCCCTGTGTGACACCTAATCAAACCTTAAATGGGTCACTTTGGGAGCCGTTGCTATCCAAGACTGTTGTCATCATGTTATTATGGAGGAGCCACAGAATACTCACCAATTTATCAGGGCATCCAGTTTTCAGGAAGTGGGTCCAGAGAGTATTATGATTCACTGTGTCAAATGCCTTTGCAAGGTCAATGAATGCCATGTACAGAGGTTGATTTTGTTCCCTGCATTTTTCTTTTAGCTGTCATGCAGTGAAGATCACATTCACAGTTCTTCTGGAAGAGTAGAAACCATTCTGGGATTAAGGGAGGATGTCTTCTGAAATAGGTAGGAAGTGGTTCTTCTTGGGATCTTCTCAGTCACCCACACTTTTTCAATGGGCTGTGGAGTTGTTCTGTCCGCTCAGGCCCACCCTCCTGAAATATTTCAGTAGGGATCCCATCAGGTCCAATGGCTTTGTTATTTTTAATTGGTTGATGGCTTTACTGACTTCCTCCAAGGTAAGCAGTGTTGCAAGCTCATTCCCGGTCTCTTGTGGGATTTATGAGATAACCTCTTCAGCCATGATGGAACTGTGGTTAAGGAGGTTATGGTCATGGTCTTTCCAATGTAGTGTAATGGAATTTTTGTCCTTTAGGAGTTTGGGTGAATTTGATGAACATAGAGGGTGTATGCCATGATTTATTGGGCCATAAATGACCTTTGTTGCTTTACAAAATTCCCGTGTGTCATGGACATCTGTGAAGTGTTGGACTTCTTGAGCCTTTTTTGCCCACCAGCTGTTCTTAAATTATCTCGTCCTTTTTTGGACCTCAGCTTTTGCACTAGCATAGATCTTTTTCTTAGAATCACAGTTGAGGTCTCTTTGCTATCTTTGGAAGACTTTTTATCAGTTATATTTTGGATTTCATTATCATCAAACAAGTCTTGATGTTTCTTCATGGTTTCCAATGGTTTGTTCACAGGATGTAATGATAGAGGTATTCAGTTTATTCCAATGTTTCTCAATATTTTCAGGGTGTTTCATAGGTAATTGATCATGGAGTGTTGTTTGGAGAAAGGTTCGTTTTGAGGATTCTTGAAGAACTTGGGTATTCATTTTATCCCTTATCATTCTTCCTTGGAGTCTACATTTGGGAGTGATCTAGATGGCTGTCCTGAATCTAATTAGTCAGTGATCCGTCCAGCAGACATCTGTGTTTGACCTGGCTCTTGTGAGCAGTACATTGCAGTAGTCTCTGGCACATATAGTTAGATTATCTAAGGGGCATCAATACTTTGACCAGGGGTTTTTCTATCATGTCTTAAACTTCTTTTTTTCTGGCAGAAGAGTGTGTTGGTGATGACAAGGTTGTGTTCGGCACATTTTTTGAGAAACAAGATGCCATTCGAGTTGCTGTTTCCACCCCCATCTGTCCCTATGATTCTTGGCCACAGATCGGAATCTCACCCAACTGTTGCACCTAGGAGATGATTTTGTCCTCCTTAGATATGTTGGAGAGAATGGTATCCAATGGATAGTAGAATTTTTCCAATCAAGGTCTTCAGATTGTTCTTTGTCTGGCTCCTCTCCCATGACCCCACTCTGGGAGTACATGAATCTGACAGCTTAGCTCATAGGTTCACTGGAACATGGAAGCCCCCTCACCACAACAAGGTGACAATCCAGTGAGGGGGCAATGATACATAAGGAGGCTAGTGTGAGTATATGTACCTTAATTAAGAAAAGTTTTCATGACCATGTGCTTGCATTGGTGGGCTATGGAAAAATCTAAGTAAAGATTCCAGTTTACCAACTTGTGGGGATCCCATTTCTCTAGTTTCACCCCACCATCCACTTGATTATCACTGTGAGATATTTCTGCTCTTCAACGTTTTGTTACATTTAAGATCAACATAAGAAAGATTGCATCACACGTGGATGGACTCAATCATGGAAGACTTTGAAGAACTGAGCAGAGCTGCTGGTGACATGGTAACTTGGAAGTCTTTAATTCATGCGGTCACCATAATCTGAAGCCCGCTTGAAAACAGTTAACAATAACAAATGGCTAGCATAGGAGTAGCCTTATATATTTTATTCACTGTAATATGAGGGGGCTAGTGTGTCTCTGTGTGTACTTTTTTTAAAAAGAAAAAGTTTCATGATCTTGTGCTTACATTGATGGGCTAAATCTAAGTAAAGATGCCAGTGTACCCACTTGTTAATGCATTTTTACACAGAGCATTCCTTGCTTGTTGTATGGCATGGCAAACTGATCTAATCCCTAACAAACAAATCACAGAGGTATGCAATGTGCTGGAGTGACTGCGGGTACAAAATGTGCATCTAGTAGCGGTGTCATTCACTTGGGAAACCCATCCTGCATCTATTATTAAGAGGATGGAAGCAATCTTGCTGGTGTCTGTGTGTATGTTCACAGCTGTCTGGCAATTGGAGGGCAGCACAGACCGCAGAAGAAACATCACCTCAGCAAGCTGCTTGTGGGTTGAATAGTAGTGAGTCACTATTTATCCCTGTCAACTGCAGGCCCTATTAACTATTTTTAATGAATTACCACTGCTTTTACTTTTGCCATCAGCCATGACCTTCACCATTTAGAAACACGCGGTCTCTCATAAACGATAGTCCACAACAGAGAAACCTGAGAAGAATTCTATCACGGCTCAAACTACAATATCTATCACTAAAACAAACTGCTCATTCTAGCTGAAGAGACACTCTTATATATCATAGAACCAGCCTTCCATATTTTGAAATTTACTGCTCTGGGTTGGATGGTTCCCCCTCCTTCCACAATCTTTCTCACTCTCTCTCTCTTAAAGAGGCCAAGCAACCTTGTTCACTTAATACTTTTGATAAACTTCTACTGACAAGGAGCTTGATTAATGATGGTTAAAAGAATTGAATCAAGAGTCAGAAAGACAGGGCCAAAAAAATCAGACTGCCTGGCTGATGGAAACCAGCGTCTGCACAGAAATATAGGACGGACCCTCCTTTTTGCCATGCCAAGTAATTACTCGCACAGGCCTGTTGTAATAATTCCTATTACAGCCAAAACGGAAAAGTCAGTAACTCACAGCCCTGGGACAAGGTGAAGGCAAGGCCAGAGTAGCACAGATCAATATTTCATTTACTCACTGAGGTTAGCTTCTATCCCAGTATCAAATTCTCTTACAGAAAGCCATGAAAGAAATGAGGTTTGCTGAAAAACACCCAATACCAGGGCCCTCATTTCCTTGGGGGTGCTCATAGACTAAGCAGAGCAACAAAACCTTTCAGCAGAACAATATGCACTCAAGGTCACTCATTACTCGCTTCTGTTGGAAAATAAAGTGCCATTAGCCTGATATGAGTAATGTACATCAATCAGCTTCAGACCAGCAAAAGTATGTTTTCAGCTTTCTATCGGCTGCTGAAAATGAATGAGCTGTTAACACTTTCTGAGCAGTTTGACAACTCTGATTTTTTTTTACCTCTGGCATTATCATTCCTTTCGATGTGGGTTCATTAGCTTCTCATCATTTTACAATCAAAATAGAAGATTTTTGCGTTTTGATTCACTCCCCCTATTTCTTATACCTATGTTAAGAACAATCTGATGCTCCTATACTTAATGTGTTATGGGGAAGCATGCCTAAATAACAGCGGCAACAGCGGCAACAGCAACAACAGCAACAACATGTAACAAAATTTGAAAAAATCTGTTCTGGTTTGAAAGTGTTATTCCTATTTAATTGTATGGTACTGACTTTGAAAGTAGTTGTTATAATCCAGAAACTTCACTTTTTTGTGGCTGTCACAAACTATGGTGAATTGGTTGAAACTCAAGATATTCATTGGAAAGCTATAGTAAACTGTGCTGCAGGATATAATGCAAAAACCATGTTTATAACACAGGAACAAGAATCGTGTTACATAGTGTAATAATAATAATAATATCTTTCCTTCCTACCACACACTGATCTGGTTCTACAAAGTCACAGTCACAAAGAAGGAAGCAAAACCATTCAGAAGAAGATCAACAAGCCACTCTAAATGCCTTTGCATACAAAAAGCTTGGCTACTCACTGAGGAAACTAAAGTGCTCTTTCAAGAGGCACCAACCAATCCCTCTGCAATGTCAGAAATACAGCATAACGGTGTAAAATTAGAAAATGTTGACCATTTCTGCTACCTTGGCAGCCTCCTCTTCACAAAAATCAACATCAACACGGAAATAAAACACCATCTGAGGTCTGTGAGTGTAGCATGAAGCAGAGAGTTTTTGAGGATCAGGACATTTGTAGGGAGACCAAGATACTTGTTTATAAAGCTATTGTCCTCCCAACCCTGTTATATGCCTGCAAAATATGGACTGTCTACAGATATCACACACAACTCCTGGAATGAGTCCATCAGTGTTGCCTCTGAAAAATCCTGCAAATCTCATGAGAAGACAGGTGGACAAACATCAGTATGCTGGAAGAAGTAAAGACCACCAGCATTAAAGTGATGATCCTCCACCATCAACTCTGCTGGAATGGCCATATTGTCTGAATGCTTGATCACTGTCTCCCAAAGAGGTTACTCTACTCTCAAGCAAAAACAGAATGTTGGTGGACAGGAAAAGATATTTAAAGATGAGCTTAAAGCTAACCTTAAAAACTGTGACATAGACATTGATAAAGGGAAGCCCTGGCCACTGACTGCACTAACTGGAGGTCAACTGTGACCACAAGTGCTGTGGAATTCAAAGAGACATGAATGGAGGGCAAAGGGGAGAAACATGTCAAGAGGAAGGCGCATCAAGCCAACCATGCCTTCCATCTGGAAACCGATGTCCTCACTGCGGAACATGTGGGTCAAGAATAGGTCTCCACAGTCACCTACGGACCCACCAGCAGGACCTTGGACATGAGTCACTAGCAATGACAATGGTTCTGAGCAAGCAATTGCTGGGAAGTCGTTTGGCTGTCATGGCAGTGCATCCAAGCAGAAAAGAAGATTCAGGAACATCTCTCTCTCCTACTGCCACTTCCCTGGAGAAAAATAAAGGAGAAAGCAAGAAATGGCCATAAAGAAATGAATCTTTAATATCAAAAATCCTATCTCCCAGCAAATAGGAGTGTGTATGTAAAAAAAATGGCAACAGTTGCCACCTAGCAACCTATCTTGTCTCCTCCCCTTAAACCATCCTGATCTAGATTGTATACAAGTAGCAAAACAGTAACAGACTGGATTTTTCTGAAATGAGCAATCATCAGGTGTGCCCAGTGGGAATTTGGCACTCTCCCCTCCTAGCAGCCCCTCACAGGTTTCCAAGAAACAAATTGAGCCTCTCCGCTTGGAAATGTTTGGGTTTTTAAAAACTATTTTACTGGATTTTTCAAGAGTCCCCCCTTCCAGGAACTGTTTATAACAGCTTCATGACACCCATAGTTAACTGGAATCAAGTTTCACTCAGGGTGAAATTTCACAAAGGTCTGGAGAACAAGCTCTATGAGGAGCGGCTTGAAGAGCTAGGTATGTTTAGCCTGAAGAAGAGAAGGCTGAGAGAAGACATGATAGTCATGTATAAATATGTGAGAGGCAGTCATATATATATTGTGTTCATCGAAACAGGCTCAGGTTTCACACTGAGTGTATAAATACATTTAAATACATATTAACTATATGTATTACTGTGTTAGAGTGTCATTTTGTGTCATTTTGGTTGGTGGTGTGCCCCAGGATTTTGTAAATGTAAAAAGTGTGCCGTGGCTCAAAAAAGGTTGAAAAACACTGCCTTAAGACATTAATATACCTATATAGATTGCAATTAGTGTGGATCATACTTCACAGACTTTCAAATGTTCTGAAATTTTCTAGTAAAGGGCTCATTGTGTGTGTGTGTGTGTGTTAGACAAATGTTATCTTAGATTGCTGAATGCTATGTAAACATAACAGAAATGTCTGAGTTTAATATGACACAACAAGAGTTTCTCCACAGCATTAATTTTAAAGGCGAGGAATCCATTGTGATTAATTTAGTGCTTGCATTTCAATCGTGACAGAAGAAGATAACTCAGTCCAATACAGTCATCTCAAGAAAGACATTCTGCAGTGGTTACAAATTGACTTTTTATGGAGAAAATAAGACTATTCCTAACCTATGGCACTGATATTATATTTTGTTAATATTTTATGAAATAAAAGTCCTCCCATTAGAGGTGGCAAATGGCTTTATAATTATAGCACTTTGCTGAGCTGAATGACTTCTCCATTTCATGGGAAAAGGACAAAATGCAATTTCATTACCAGCAGCCAATGTCATTCCATATTTCTAAAGGCTCCTGAGATTGCTATTCACTACTCTTCCCGCACTCCCTTTTCCAAATATTAGTGCAATTATTTAAAAAAAAACGGGGATACATCCTTAGTTGCACACATTGCTAATTAAATAATTGCATTTGCAAACTTCATTTTGAAAAGAAAACACCATTTCTGAGGAGCGTACTTACAAATGTATCTACAGATGCCTGCAACATAGCCATTTCTCTTCCTCTTTCCAATTCTTTTCTCTCCACTCCTGCCACTTTCCTTCCAAGGCAAATACTTATTTCCTATCACATGGACAGAGAAGATGGTGGTGGGTGATTTGAAGCTGAAAAGGACTAGGAGTAAAGTGTTGTGTACACATTACAGTCACTACTTTCACTCTCTCTCTCTTTCTCATGATGTTTATCTATCTATCTATCTCACCACTGACATTTAGGTGATCCCTTGTTGCCCGCAGGCCCGGATTACCCATGAGGCCAACCTAGGCCATGGCCTAGGGGTGTAAGCTGGGGGGGGGGGTGCAGATCACGGACCAAAAAAATGTTGAAACAAATAAAAATGTAACGCGCATGGAGATGAGGAAGGAAGTTTTAAGTGTGAATGGATTGCTCTCTGTCTGGAGAGCAGAATGACGCAGTTTACTTGAATGTTGTAGCCTGCAGGAGGGAGGGTAGCTGGTATGGGGTAGGCATCAGGTGATGACTCACTGGAAATACAGCTCCCCTTGCCTTGCAGATCGTTTTGTACCTTGAAGTGTCACTGTTATTGTTTGCGTCAGTGAATTATTGACATTTTCTGCTAGCTTATTAGAACTGTTAACCTTCTGGTCAGCAAGTTCAGTAGCTCAGCAGTTTAACCCACTGCACCACTGTGGCCCCATATCTATCATACCATATACAGTGTGTGTATATATATATATATATATATATATATATGACGTTGGTCCTTGACCGTAAATAAATATCACTATCTACTACACACACACACACACACACCTCTGCTGTAGAAATAACGTGGTTTGGCACCACTGGAGGGGCCATGGCTTCATGCTATGGCCTCCTGGCAGTTGTGGTTTTGTGAGGCACCAGCTCTCTTCAGCAAGGCCTGCTAAAACCACAACTCCCAGGGTGCCACAGCACAGAGCTGTAGGAGTTAAAGAGCTGCCAGGCCGCATTCGTTCCTCAACGTAGCTGCAGCCATTGCGAGTGTGTGTTTCTTCTCACTCTCCCTGCTGGAGGGCCTTCCCGTGCGAAGGAAGCACTGGGTGTCGTGAGGTGGGGCGGCCTGCCTGCCTGCCTGCCTGCCTGCCTCGTAGCCACGCCCCCTTGCTGCAGCCATTCGGTTCCGCTGAGGCAGCAGGAGCGGCAACGGCCAAGAGCTGAGAGGAGGTGGCGGCGAGGGAGGGAAGATGTCGCCCGTTGGCGGTGGCTTGTCCACGGGGTCCGTCTCGGTGCTGTCCCCAAACGGCCACTGCGTGACGGTGTGCATGGGCCCGAGCATGGCACTGCTGCAGGTGGATCTGGCCCAGGCGCCCTGTGAGCCCCGCTGATACACCTGCACTGATTGGCACGGGTTGTTGTTGATTTATTTGGATATTACTGATCAACTGAGATGTATTGGACTACCTGAGTGAATTTGAGGTAAGTTGTATGATATGATTTAGTTTTAGTGTGGGTCTGAGTGATGTGGAAGGGTGCGGTGTGGTAGAGGTTGGTTTAAAGGGGGTGTAATTCCAAAGTGTGGCCTAGGGCGCAAAAAGGTGTTAATCCGGGTCTGGTTGCCCGAGGATGATGACTTGTTGTGTAGTGTCTTGCTTCTGGCTGTGGAGCCCTATTCTTGATCTGCATATTCTCCTGCAGTGAGGACATCGGCTTCCAGGTGAAAAGCGGTCCCAGTCAGGGTTGGCTTAACATACCTTCCTCTTGGTAAATTTCTCCCTTTTGCCCTCCATTCATGTCCCTTCTAATTCTGCAGGACTGCTGGTCACAGCTGACCTCTAGTTAGAGAGCTCAAGGGCCAGGGCTTCCCAGTTCTCAATGTCTATGCCACAATTTTTAAGGTTGGCTTTAAGCCCATCTTTAAATCTCGTTTCCTTTCCACCAACCTTAAGTTTTCCATTCTTGTGTTGGGGTATAGTAACTGCTTTGGGAGATGGTGATCGAGCATTTGGACAACGTAGCCAGTCCAGCGGGGTTGATGGTGAAGGAGGATTGCTTCTATACTAGTGGTTTGTGTTCTTCCAGCACACTGACATTTGTCCGCCTGTCTTCCCAGGAGACTTGCAGGATTTTTCGGAGGCAACACTGATAGAATCATTCCAGTTGAATGTAGACAGTCCATGTTTCACAGGTGTATTGCAGGGTTGGGAGGACAATAGCTTTATAAACAAGCACCTTGGTATCTTTACGGATGTCCCAATCCTCAAACACTCAAATAGATCCTCAAAGAGAGAGAGAGAGAGAGAGAGAGAGAGAGAGAGAGAGAGAGAGAGAGAATCTATCTTCACCATGGAGTCTGCTACATATATACATATTGCATGCTCTTACAAAACTATGCAGTGCCAATAGTTTAGCTCCACTGGTCTGATAAAAGTTAACCTCTTGTTATTAACTGCTAGTGGCATTTAGCAGAATCTGTTAATACAGTCTTATAATGTTTGCTATTATAACAGCCCTGCTAATTAGTAAATCGATACCATATCTGCTGCCCAGGGCTTACGAAGTGAAGTGTCAGGTTCATCTGATTACAATGCTCTTGGCAAAGGCCACTCTGCAAGGTGCTCCTGAAAGTTCACAAATGGGAAATGTTGGCAGTAGCCATCTCCTCTTGTTTGCACTTTTGGTTCTCAAAAGTGAGTGTGAAGAGTTCGCATTCTGTGCCTGTTTTTCCATAACTGAGCTCAATTCATATGTTATATTTTCAGTTCACAGGGGGCGGGACCCAATGCTTATATATGTAGTCAAATCAGCATTGCAGATTCACTGTAGATATTTGCTCTACATTGTCAAGGATCAACACATGATATGTTTTATACATTTATATATAATTCTATGCTATTTCTATAAAGAAATATATTTGTTTCTCGATCTATATATCTATTCACTTTGCCATTGCTATCTGCTAAGGATATAAGATGAGGGTGGGAAATGCAGCAGCTACTGGTAAATTTCAAAATAAAAATAGATGCTAATAAAACTTCATTAATTGAGGCATCAGTAGGTTTTTAATGTTTTTGAATGTTTACATAAAACTGTAATATAATATAAAACTGTCCAACTCAGATCAAATTATTATTCTAGCCTTCTTCAATTTAATGTGCTTACGTATCCTTCCAATAATCACCATAGTATGTTTTGGTGAAAATGCTGTGTGTATATGAATAAGGAAAACTGGGAAAGCTTGGTGCCAAGAGAGGAGGAGAAGAAGGCGTGTGCTGCACTGAGAGAGGAGGAGAGGAAGGTGTGCACTGTGCTGAGAGAGGAGGAGAGGAATGTGCACGTTGCGCAAAAGAGGAGGAGAAGGAGGATAGCTGGCTGGCTGTACAGAGAGGTGAGGGTCCTGGCAGGAAGGCGTGGGGCTGAAAGAAGCCCTTCTTTTAGCCCCACACCTTCTTGCCAGGACCCTCACCCAAGTATAAGCCAGGGGGGGCTTTCTTAGCCAAAAAAGGGCTGAAAAACTAGGGTTTTACTCGAGTATATACAGTATATGGGTCATTGTTTCCTTTTCTCTAAACCCAGTTCAAATCAGGACTGGGAGGGTGAACAGTTTTTGCTACAACTAAGGCCATTTTTACACTGTCCTATATCCCAGGATTGGATCCCAGATTATCTGCTTTAAACTGGATTACATGAGTCCCCACTGCCAGATAATCTGGGATAAGCAGATAATCTGGCATCAGATCCTGGGACATAGGGGCAGTGTGAAAGTTACCTCATCTCGACTTTCTCTTCCACTTTTCAACAGTCCTCACATCTAACTGTTAAGAAATTTAGATTATTTTAGAATGGGATTGCCTGTAAGTAGGTTTTCCTAAACATATAATAACCAGGCCAATCTGGGCCTTGATTCTCCATCCTTTGATAAGGATGCGGCTTCCGACTGGGCAACCTTGCTGGATCCACAAATAACAATTTCTTGCAGAGCCCAGTTATCTAAATCAGTGAAGGGCATTGTTTGGTCCTTGATGTTGTTGAGTTGTAATTCCTAGAAGCCCAACCAGCATAGCCAATGCTGAAAAATTCTGTGAGTTGCCATTTGACAATAATTGGAGGGTTGCACAGTTCACATCCCTACCCTCAATCAATGACTATCAGCTCTTGAAAAATGCTCATTAAAAAGACTATGCGCCCTTCCACACAGCCCTATATCCCAGAATATCAAGGCAGAAAATCCCACAATATCTGTTTTGAACTGGATTATCTGAGTCCACACTCAAATAATGTGGGATTTTCTGCCTTGATATTCTGGGATATAGGGCTGTGTGGAAGGTCTCTATAGCTCCCAAGATGGCATAACTAGCATGGAAATAACAGAGAAATTTGGGGATTTGTAATTCCAGAAGTAACTTTGGTTTGCCTTGCCACCAATACATGCTGTGCTACACTACTATGGACATATGTTGCTTTGTCTAGTATAAGGGCATTGGCATGTTTACCATTTTTTACACATCATCACAATTACAGGGGTATATTGGGACATTTCAAAGTGCTCCTAAGTAACTGTTTGTATTTGCTGTTCCCTGTGGCTCTGGTTTTCAGGATAAGGTTAAACGGTACCCTTGGGACAAATTTAACTGTCTCAGAAAGAGCAAGCCCTCTTTTATTGCACTGTGTGTAGCAGGAGAGAATAATCTTTTGGAAACAAAGAAGGCTTTTTGGAGGAATAGAATTCATTTAAAGTTCAGAGGTGCCCTGCATGTTAGTAATCACATCCTTTCTAATTATTTGCAGATTGTTATAAAATACTTAGTCTGACAATGGATCAAGGTACCTGGAGAATATATTGTTTCCCAGTATCATAGGAATATAACTTTTTTACAACTGAAAGAATGCCACCTGCTGACTGACTGAACAAAAATCTTGCTTTCTGAGAAGTCAGCCATGCATAAAAATTGCAATTGCATGGCTGAGAAGAGAAGCCAGTCTGGCAAAACAGCTGCAAGGATAAGAAAGTATCAGATAACAGAAGATTAAGAACACAGCGCAGAGTGCATTAGGTTAACTTCCTACTTTACTATCTTCCTCATAACTAGAAGTTGCAATGTTCTACCTTAAATTATCTGGTTATCTATGGGTTCTGCCCCAGGAAAGTTCTTTGTTTAAGTAGGGAAAAGTTTGTTTTTTTTTAAAATACCAATTAAAATATAAATACAGTTAAAATATGATTAGCTTTGGGATTACTCACAAGTGCAAAATTATAATTATTAATTTATGCACTCTGTATGAAACAACTGTCCCCATATATCTTTAATTTGTGTGAATGTGACCCTCTGCATTTATTTTCTTGTCTTGGCCAGATTTTATTTTTTGGCTATTGAAAATTGGGAATACATAAGCGTACTTTAATCTTTGGAGAAAATGCTCAATCTCCCACCTACTCACAGCTTACACAGCGATTTTGCATCGTGCATGTTATATATAAGCAAGGCTCAGGTAGTAGGCTCAGAAAGGATGGATCCATTTTCCATTTTATAGCTGCTGTTTCCATGGCCGGTTCAGATTGTACCGCTTCCATGGCCGGTTCAGAGTGGAGGAATCCAAATGCTGCACCATATTACTGCCAAAGATTTGGCACCAGGCAAAACTTGCAGCAGCATAAATTAAAAACCAAATGTCTTTAAAAAGTGAGAATGGATTCACTGCCCCAGAGATAATAGATCCACCAGGCAACACTGAATGCAAACAGACATTATGTGACTGAGGATCAGGCTACATAGTATGTGACAGATTTCTATAAGACTGTGAATGGGTTTTAATGAAAAGCTACCATGTAAAATTGCGAGCCTGAACTGAGAAATGGCTAAAGAACAGAAATATTTGCGTTTTACCCCCTCTCCTCAATCTGGATATTTCCCAACATACAATTGTTCATAGACTGGGTTTTGTAAGAAGTTAAAATGTAAACCTTTCCATCAACAATGCATAATTGTTCTGTTTTTCTCATTACTGCAAGAAAGCCTTCAGTTCTACACAAAATGGCAACACCAGTGACACATTTTCAGCAAAAGGATGTTTTTTCAGTGCAGAAAATGACAGTTCTATGCGGAAAATCATGTTGCTCCACAAAACACTAACCCACCCACCACAATTTTTGTGTGCAGAAACCATCCAAACATTGAAAGCTCTCCTTGCAGGGACATTCTTCTCACTGGGCTGTCTTTGACACTCAGGAAAACCCAGCTTCATCTGTTGATATTTTTTTTGGTTCCCCCCATTCCTAATAGTGATATTTATGGAAATGGATATGCACAAAAAGCAGTTGATGAGCAGGGGTTACATAGTTCCCCACCACTTCCTGAAGCAATTCTGCCATTTATTCACGGATATGTTCACCCTCTACTGTCTGTTTCTCATTTTAAAAGAAATATTTTGAATTTATTACATCTACTAGGGGTGGATATCTCTGGTCATAATACTTTGATTTCCGTTAATTTTTCGCATTTGAAATTATTTTGACCCTATATCGACCCTCCTTGTCCAACCCGGAAGTGACCTTTCTAAATTGAAACTGGGTCAGCCATTTATGTAAAGGGTGCATTATTAGGTCGTTTCTGCCCTTTCTTATGTTTAACCCACCTTTGGTTGTCAGCTGGCGAAGGGGAGTGGAAGGCAGCATCTCCTCTCGCCAGATGACACCCAAACACAAGTTTGGTTCTCGACTGGCGAGAGGAGGGTGCCAGGCTGCCCCCTCCACCCTCCTGTTGCCATCTGACACGCGGGTTAAAGTGACCGCGGGTTGGTTACTGGGCTGGCAGAGGGGAAGGGAGGCGCCTCCCTTCGCCCCTGCAAGCTCAGAATCCAACCCGGGTTAAATGGATCACGTTCCCTTTAACCCGGGTTGGTTTTTGGGCTGGCAGAGGGGAGTGGAGGTGCCTCCCTTTGCCCCTGCGAGCTCGGAATCCAACCCGGGTTACAAGCCATCCTCCCGCCACAAGCTCAGAGGCATCCCGGGTTATATTTAACCCGGGATGTCTCTGAGCTTGCTGGGAGTGGGGAAGGAACGGAGGAGTGGATGGCTACAAGGCATCCACTCCTCCGTTCCTCCCCCCACAAGCTCAGAGGCATCCCGGGTTATATTTAGCTGGCGTAAGGAATAATAACAAAAATTCATTATTAATTATGTTTCAATCACGAAATGTATTTTAAAAATTTTGGATTAATTTCTATATCGACCCAGCAACAGAAATCCCCACGAGTTTAGAATCAATTTTTTTATGGATCAACCACCCCTAACTTTTGTATGAGGCCAAATTTTGTTATAATTAAGTAAATTGCCTTACATTTATATATTAGAAAGTATATTTTCTCATCTATCTTTTAATCCCAAACTTGATTAAAAGTGGGGAAACCTTAGTCTGCGGCAATTTCAAAAGTCAGACTTTGAGAGAGAAAAATCACTTCTGTTTTGAAAATAAGTTTCTCTATTGGGTTTCCTTTTTATTAAACTAATATAGACAATATTGCAGTCTTATCAGTATGATAATTATTGAAGGCACTGTCCACATTTGTGCAGTGTATATAGACAAGAATGAGCTGCAACAGACCTTAGGTTTGCACATTTCCTTATTCACAAGGAGATTGCTGAGCGGCTAAATGACTTCTTTGCCTCCGTTTTCACACAGGAGGACAGACAACATATGCCTGCAGCTGAGTCAGTTTTTTCAGGGAGGGAATTAAATGAATTAAACCAGATAGAGATAAACAAGGAAGATGTTCTCACATGCCTTACTAAACTAAATGTCAACAAATCACCAGGGCCAGATGGCATCCACCTCAGAGTTCTTAAGGAACTCAAGTGTGAAATTGCTGAAATTCTAGCCAAAATATATAACCTTTCTCTAAGATCAGGCACTGTACCCGAGGACTGGAGGGAGGCAAATGTAACTCCGATCTTCAAGAAAGGATCCAGGGGTGATCCAGGAAATTATAGGCCAGTTAGTCTAACCTCAGTTCCAGGCAAAGTGATGGAAACCATTATTAAAGAAAAAATTACTAAGCACATAGAAGAACAGGCATTGCTGAAGGAAAATCAACATGGTTTCTGCAAAGGCAAATCATGTCTTACTAACTTGTTAGAATTCTTTGAGGTGTAAATAAACACATAGATAAAGGGACCCAATTGATATTGTTTACCTTGACTTTCAAAAAGGCTTTGACAAAGTCCCTCACCAAAGGCTCCTAAATAAGCTCTTCAGCCATGGAATCAGGGGACAGGTCTTGTCCTGGATTGGAATCTGGCTAAACTGTAGGAAACAAAGGGTGGTAATAAACGGACATTTCTCTGGGTGGAAAGAGGTGAGAAGTGGCGTACCCCAAGGTTCAGTTTTGGGTCCGTTACTTTTTAATTTATTCATTAATGATCTGGATGTAGGAGTGAATTCTGAGGTAGCAAAGTTTGCAGACGACACTAAATTGTTCAGGTAGTTAAAAATGAAACTGATTGTAAAGAGCTCCAGAAAGATCTCTCGAAATTGAGTGAATGGGCAACAAAGTGGCAAATGCATTTTAACCTAAACAAGTGTAAGTCATGCACATCGGGGCAAAGAACCCCAACTACACCTACAAATTGATGGGGTCAAAGCTTTCCGAGACAAACCAGGAAAGGATCTTGGGGTCTTGGTGGACAGCTCAATGAAGATGTCAACCCAGTGCGCAGCAGCAGTGAAAAAAGCAAATTCTATGCTAGGCATGATCAGAAAGGGAATCGAAAATAGCTCAGCAAATGTTGTATTACCTCTCTACAAATCGATGGTAAGGCCACATTTGGAGTACTGTGTACAATTCTGGTCTCCGCACCTTAAGAAGGATATAACGGAACTGGAAAAGGTACAGAAAAGGGCAACAAGAATGATCCAAGGGATGGAGCGGCTCCCTTATGAAACCAGGTTGCAACGCCTTGGTCTTTTCAGCCTTGAAAGACGGCGTTTAAGAGGTGACTTGATCGAAGTGTATAAAATCATGCATGGGATAGAAAAAGGTGAATAAAGAAAAACTGTTTTCTTTGTCACAAAACACTAGGACTAGGGGCACTCCTGAAGCTCCAAGGTAGGAAAGTTAGGACTAACAAAGGGAAATATTTCTTCACCCAGAGGGTCATTGGGTTATGGAACTCACTTCCAGAAGAGGTTGTGACAGCTGTCAGCCTGAACAACTTCAAGGCAGGATTAGACAGATTCATGGATACCAAGTGTATCGGTAGTTACTGAAAAGGACATTCAAGTGCCACCTCGGAGTTGGTTGAGGTAGGCAGGATTTCCCTGGGTACTGGTTGTGGGGGGTCGGGAGCAGGTGAGGGTTTTGCCCTCCTTTCTGCTAGAGATCCCCGTGTACAACTGGTGGGCCACTGTGTGATACAGGATGCTGAACTAGATGGGCTGAGGTCCGATTCAGCATGGCTCTTCTTATGTTCTTATGTTCTTATGTTCTTTTCTCATTCTGTCATGGAGAGGATATTGAAAATGTTTGCTTTCTCTTTATCTTATACTTTATGTCTGAAATCAAATTATGATTATACCTATCATAGTTTGATTTCAGACAAGCCAACTTAAATTCTAAAATTGATTTGTTGAAATTAATTTTGTTAGAGAAGTTTGACCATTAGACTACAAGTCTGGAGACAAGGATGCAAATCCCAGTTTAGCCATGAAAACATATTGGGTGATGCTGGAGAAGAAAACCCTGTGAGATATTCACTTTAGGGTCACCTTAAGTTGAAAAAAACTTGAAGGCATGCAATAGCAGCAGCAACATTAATTAAAATTCTGAATCCACAAAATGTGGGGAAAATTGTGGATGGGAAAAAGAGGAAATGCCAGGCCTGTGTGACACCAATACTTACTGCAGCTAATGTGTGTCTTCAATATGTTCTGAATGTGGAAAAAGATAATAAAGGCCTCTTTCCTCTTCCTAGACCCTTGATGGCGAACCTATGACACGTGTGTAGCAGCGACACGCCTAGCTATTTTGACTGACACGTGCCGCCAGTAGTAGTAACCACAACACTTCCCCCCCCCCCTTGTGGTGCATGAGCTTCCCTCAGCGGCGGCAGCAGCAGAGAAAGAGAGCCCCAGCAGCAGGCTTTTATGCAGCCTTGCTCTCCTCCTTCATCCATGTGCGGCCGCGGTGGTGGGGGCATCAGCAGGAGGAGGCAGAAAAGCGGTGCAGGGGGTGGGGGGGAGGGAAAGGTGCACGCCTCTTCCCTTCCTCTCTTGCCCCACGCACACCTTCCTTGGTGGTGGAGACAGGAAAGGCGTGCAAGGGAGAAGTGAAAGGAGTACGCTTTCCCCTCCTCCCATGCCCCATGCGCGCCTTTATGCTGTAACTGAGAAGGCCAATGCCATTCTAGGCTGCATCAATAGGAGAACCCTGACAGAAGACGAAAGGGAACTGATATGATAGTTTACTTCAGCTGTTTTTTAAATTTTCTTTTAATAGTAATTATTTAATGCAGCTGTTTATTTTAACTTATTGTACAATGTTTAGTATTGCCTTTTTGTTTAGAATTTTTATTGCTTTCTGTTTATATAGGCATTGAATGTTTGCCTGTTACTATGTTGGAAGCCGCCCTGAGTCCCCATGCGGAGATAGGGTGGGATACAAATGAAGTTTATTAAATATATCTGTATACCTTAATAAAGCGGAATGTTTGTATGTATGTATGTGTGCGGCGGGCGGAAGGGCGGATATGTGGCAGCTATTTGCATAAAGTCCTTTGATTGGCCAGCCTCGCCACTCCAAAATTCTAAGGCACCAGACAGAGGGCATTGATTGCCACTGATTAGCCAGCATCCCAGAATCCAGGCCTCTACATTCAAACAACAGGATTTCTTCCCACTGAGGGGGAAAATGCACCATCAACATTCCCTCCCCACTTGGCTCTGTGAAAACCAAATGGATTCCTGTTTTCTCCTCCCCCTCAGCTTTTAGAAAATGGCTGCCTGCCATTCGGCCTTTTAAATGTAACAATTACCAGCAGAGCAGGCCAGAACATTACAGGCCCCAAAAGAAAGTTTAGGACAGGATGGGCCACGAATGATGGGATTTGCACTACCTTCACCCAATTCACTTCACAGAAAACACCGTAGCCCCTACAAATCACAAACCAAGCCCAAAATTTACAGTAAGGCTTCATTAACTTGATTTCCCTGACTAGGCCTCAGTTAATGGGACATTGTGTATGGCCTGAATTAACAGTAACCAACCTTGCCACACTGAGCCCCTATGACCCATGATTCATTCTACTGCAGTTTGGAGTAGGGAGGACCATGGATGATGGGACTTGAAGTACCATCACAGGTTATGAGATTTGTAGTACTTTCAAACTCTTCATTCCCCACAGACCAAGGCGGCCCTGAACCACAAGACCAAACTTGGCACACAGTACCCCCATGAACCACACTCCATCCTACTGCAGTTTAGAGTAGGATGGACCATGAAGGATGGGATTTCAAGTACCTCCATTCACTTCCAAAGCCCGCTGCGACCCTCATCCAGTGCATAATCATGACCACACTTGGCACAAAAAGCCCCCATGACCCAATGGACATCCTGATGCAGTTCGGAGGCCGGACCACAGATGATGGGACTTGAAGTACCTCCACTCATTTCACCAGACCATTGCCAACCTCATCCAAGCACTGATCAAGACCAAACTTGGCACACAGAGCCCCCATGACTCATTCTACATTCTGGTGCAGTATTGAGGAGGATGGATCACGAATGATGGGACTTGAAGTACCTCCACTCACTTCTCAAGACTGCTGCGACCCTCATTCAATGACTAATGAAGACCAAACTTGGCACACAAAGTCCTCATGACCCACTCTACATCCTCGGAGTTGGTTGAGGTAGGCAGGATTTCCCTGGGTACTGGTTGTGGGGGGTCGGGAGCAGGTCAGGGTTTTGCCCTCCCTTCTGCTCGAGATCCCCGTGTACAACTGGTGGGCCACTGTGTGATACAGAATGCTGGACTAGATGGGCTGAGGTCCGATTCAGCATGGCTCTTCTTATGTTCTTATGTTCTGGTGCTGTTTGGAGGGGGATGGACCATGGATGACGGGACTTGAAGTACCTTCACTCACCTTCTGAGACTACTGCGACCCTCATCCAATGAATGATCAACACCAAACGTGGCACTAAGAGCCCCCATGACCCACTCTACATCCTGGTGCTGTTGGGAGGGGGATGGACCATGGCCAATGGGACTTGCAGTACCTTCACTAACTTCCTGAGACCACTGCAAGCCACATACACATCTAATAGGAACCAACCTTGGCACACAATGCCTTCCTCAAATAACCCGGGCACCGCCGGGTCCTCAGCTAGTATATATATATGTGTTAGTGTGTGTATGTGTGTGTGTGTGTGTGTGTGTGTGTGTGTGTGTTATTTAAACTAAATTTTGCAAAATTATGGGATTTTTTTCTTGAAGTGACACACCACCCGAATTATGCTCGGTTTTTTGGCAAATTTTGACACACCATGCTCAAAAAGTTGTCCATCACTGTCCTAAACCATGCTTCCCATTTGTACAGAAAGCTTTCATGTAGCCAATGGTGAACATTGTATCTACTAGGCTTGGTTTAGAATCCTAAAATCGCAATTCTAAAATCAAATGGGGGGGGATTTTTTTTTTGATTAGTATATCAAATACTTACAAAAAATTTTGCAAAAAGTGCTAAAATGTAACTTAATTACTTATGAAATTCTAAATTGGTTCTAAAGTCAAAAACAGTCAAAAATCAATGGGGGACATTCCCTTAAACTGTAGATGTATAACATAAATATAAGAGCTAGCTACTAGCTCTCAGTACAATTGTGACCTTCTCTACCCTCCTCTTTCATTCCTTCCTTTGCTCTTTGGTTCCCATCCCTTCTCTTCTCTTTCCGTCCTTCCCCTCCCCCTTCTCTACTTCTTCCTTTGTCTCCTTCCTTCCTTTGTTCACGTTTTATTTCCCTAATAGCAATTAAACAGAAAGATATATGTATAATATATAGAATTTCTGCTGTGATCTGCAACCGAACTTGCCTATCTCAGATTGGCCTCTTTAGTCATCAGCGCTTGTAAAAGCGTGGGATGAGTCCTTCCTGAATCTTCGTTCGTGAAGTAATGCCGAGAGAGAGATATGTATTAATGCAGTGGTTCCTCATGTTGTGGTGACCCCCATCCATATTTTCGTTGATACTTCATAATTTTGTTACTCTTATGAATTCTAATGCAAATATCTAATATGCAGGATGTATTTTCATTGTTACAAATTGACCAAAGTTAAAGCACAGGGATTAATCACAAAAAACAATATGTTTGGGGGAGGATGGACAACGGATGATGGGATTTGCAGTACCTTCGACCAATTCAGCTCTGACTTCCACAGCTGAGACCCCATGAATGACAGACCTGGACTAAACTTGGCACACAGAACCCCCATGACCCACAGAAAATACTGGAGGGTTTGGGAGGAATTGACAGTGATTTAGGGGAGATAACTCTGAACCCAAACAATCCTGGATCAGGACCAAACTTGGCATGAATACTCAATATGCCCAAATGTGAATGCAGATGGAGTTTGGGGAAAATAGACCTTGACATTTGGGAGTTGTAGTTGCTGGGATTTATAGTTCACCTTCAATCAAAGAGCATTCTGAACTCCACCAATGACAGAATTGGGCCAAACTGGGATCCCCCCCTGCTCGCCGGCGCCTCGCTCACCCCTCTCGCCTCTCTCTAGCCTCGATGCATGGATCAAGGCTAGAGAGAGCAGCGAGGGCGCGCGAGCCCCTTTCCAGCTGAAATATAAGCCGACCCAGCCCTGGGTCAAGGCTTATTTCAGCTGGAAAGGCGCCAGCTCCTCCGCCTCTCTCTAGCCTGGATCCAGGCCAGAGAGAAGCAGAAGGGTGTGCGGGCCTCTTTCCAGCTGAAATATAAGCCGACCCAACCCTGGGTCGGCTTATATTTCAGCTGAAAGGCGCGCTGCGCGCCTCTCCGCTTCTCTCTAGCCTGGATCCAGGCTAGAGAGAAGCAGAGAGGTGTGCGGGCCTCTTTTCCAGCTGAAATATGCTTCACCCAACCCTGGGTCGAGCATATTTCAGCTGGAAAGGCCGCGCCTCTCCGCCTCTCTAGCCTGGATCCAGGCTAGAGAGAAGCAGAGGTGTGCGGGCCTCTTTCAGCTGAAATATAAGCCGACCCAACCCTGGGTCGGCTTATTTCAGCTGGAGGCCAGCGCGCCTCTCCGCCTCTCTCTAGCCTGGATTCAGGCTAGAGAGAGCAGAGGGTGTGCGGGCCTCTTTTCCAGCTGAAATATGCTTCGACCCAACCCTGGGTCGGCATATTTCAGCTGGAAAAAGAGGCCCGCACACCCCTGCTGCTCTCAGCCTGGATCCAAACAGAGAGAGGCGGAGAGGCTGCGAGGGCGCCTTCCAGCTGAAATATGCCGACCCAGGGTTGGGTATATTTCAGCTGGAAAGGGGCCATCGCACCCCCCTCTCGCCTCTCCTTAGCCTCGATGCATGAAGGCAGAGCAACAGGGAAGAGAAGGAGAAGGGGGGGGAAGCCTGGAGGATTACAGTTCCCAGAATGCATTGCCTAGCAGCAGAGTCACTTCCAGTTCCCCATAGAAATGCGGGAAAAAGAAGAAGCTACTGAAGTCGGGAAGGAAATGAGCGGGAGAAGACAAGACAGGGAGAAGTGAGTACTACAATAATTAATTAATTAATACTTTAGAACTTCTAACGAACTTAACGCATATTGTTGACCTGAAGGACCATAAAAGGAAGTCTACTTCCTGGTTCACGACAGCGAGCCGTAAAACAACAAAAGTCCCATTAATTACGAATTTCTAACGAATCAATTAGATTTCCGTTTCAATTTTAGCATGCCTAGTATCTACTCCTAAAATAGCACTCCTAGCTGACATAGAAATTGGAGAGAGGGCATGGAACTAATTATTCATGTTCATTCTCTCATGTCTGTCTGTCTGACTGTGTGTGTTAGGGTTGGATAGGTTTGTTCAAATATGGTGTAATTTGGGAGGGATCGGTTGTTTTTGCCTTCCGAAGGGACTTCTGCCATGTTTCCACAAGGCTGTAGTCCCCTCTAGTTTCGAACTGCCTTGCGCGATTGATTTGAGGGATGCGGAAGTGAGTCAGATCTATGATGAAGCATTTTTAATGCAACTAAGTCTGCTGGGAGGCGAAGCCTAAGCCACTTACCTCCCAACCAATCAGGGGTTATGTTTTGGGGAGGGGAGAGGTTTGCAGCATTCGGCAGCCATTGCTGTATATAAACCCAAGGACATGGCTGGAAGACTCATTGCATCCAGGGAAGGGAGATTTCAAGTACCTCCATTCACTTCCCAAGCCCGCTGCGACCCTCATCCAGTGCATAATCATGACCACACTTGGCACAAAAAAGCCCCCATGACCCAATGGACGTCCTGATGCAGTTCGGAGGCCGGACCACAGATGATGGGACTTGAAGTACCTCCACTCATTTCACCAGACCATTGCCAACCTCATCCAAGCACTGATCAAGACCAAACATGGCACATAGAGCCCCCATGACTCATTCTACATTCTGGTGCAGTATTGAGGAGGATGGACCACGAATGATGGGACTTGAAGTACCTCCACTCACTTCTCAAGACTGCTGCAACCCTCATTCAATGACTAATGAAGACCAAACTTGGCACACAAAGTCCTCATGACCCACTCTACATCCTGGTGCTGTTTGGAGGGATGGACCATGGATGACGGGACTTGAAGTACCTTCACTCACCTTCTGAGACTACTGCGACCCTCATCCAATGAATGATCAACACCAAACGTGGCACTAAGAGCCCCCATGACCCACTCTACATCCTGGTGCTGTTGGGAGGGGGATGGACCATGGCCAATGGGACTTGCAGTACCTTCACTAACTTCCTGAGACCACTGCAAGCCACATACACATCTAATAGGAACCAACCTTGGCACACAATGCCTTCCTCAAATAACCCGGCACCGCCGGTCCTCAGCTAGTATATATATATATATATATATATATATATATATATATGTGTGTGTGTGTGTGTGTGTGTGTGTGTGTGTGTGTGTGTGTGTGTGTGTTATTTAAACTAAATATTGCAAAATTATGGGTTTTTTTTTCTTGAAGTGACACACCACCCGAATTATGCTCGGTTTTTTGGCAAATTTTGACACACCATGCTCAAAAAGTTGTCCATCACTGTCCTAAACCATGCTTCCCATTTGTACAGAAAGCTTTCATGTAGCCAATGGTGAACATTGTATCTATATCCACTCCTAAAATAGCACTCCTAGCTGACATAGAAATTGGGGAGAGGGCATGGAACTAATTATTCATGTTCATTCTCTCATGTCTGTCTGTCTGACTGTGTGTGTTAGGGTTGGATAGGTTTGTTCAAATATGGTGTAATTTGGGGGGGGGGGGGATCGGATGTTTTTGCCTTCCGAAGGGACTTCTGCCATGTTTCCACAAGGCTGTAGTCCCCTCTAGTTTCGAACTGCCTTGCGCGATTGATTTGAGGGATGCGGAAGTGAGTCAGATCTATGATGAAGCATTTTTAATGCAACTAAGCCTGCTGGGAGGCGAAGCTTAAGCCACTTACCTCCCAACCAATCAGGGGTTATGTTTTGGGGAGGGGAGGGGTTTGCAGCATTCGGCAGCCATTGCTGTATATAAACCCAAGGACATGGCTGGAAGACTCATTGCATCCAGGGAAGGGAGAGGGGAGGTTGGACTGTTGTTGCTGCTGTTGGGTGTGGGGTGGAAGAAAGGGTTTGGAGCCAGAGGAAAGTAGGTTTGGAGAATGGAGGAAGGCAAGGGAGAAGGGAAGATTTAGAGAGAGGAAGGGATTGGGGCCAGAGGAAATGAGGATTTGAAAAGGAGGAAGGCAAGGAAGAAGGGAAGTGTTTGGAGCCAGAGAAGAGAGAGAAAGAAGGAAAAGCTTGTTTGGGTGGCAGGGAGAGGTTGAAATTAATAAAGTCATTTCTGCAAACTTCTTTTTTGCTCACCACTAAAGCTTTGCTATTTTTATTTAGGTCTCGCCCTTTTTTCTGGGGTGTGTTTTGGGGACTTGACACTACATTTCCCAATCTTGCTGGGCCTCAGTGCACAAACAGTGACTTTCAACAGTATGAATGTGTCTGAAAGTCGGGGTGTGTGGTTCCTTATAACCTTTTGTCGTTTCCTTAAAAATTCATTGAGATAGCTTTTTTTTAATACATTATTTCTATAAAAAAAATTAATTCTTTAAAATTGGTGGATGATCTGAACATGTTGAAATTTGGTATGCTAACAGAGAAGGATGTGTTGTAGCAGTATATCAAGTTCAATCAAGATTGGTGTAAAAATGAGGGAGAAGGCCCTGGGCTTTTCCCAGTGCCAATGATATTTTCCGAGTATTGCGCATGCACGTCCGCATTAACGAATCGATTTGGAAGTTTTGGAAAGTTCCAACCTTTAGTTTGTAAAAATTTGGAAGTGACTTTAGAACTGAACCACCAGCACCCTCTACATCCGAAATCGACCAAGCCTAGTGTGTGTGTCTTATCTATCTATCTATCTATCTATCTATCTATCTATCTATCTATCTACTATGAGTAATGACCACCACTTCCTATGTTTCTTGTTAAAGCGTCTTAGCAGCTGGTGTTTGAAATCATTTATTTATAACAGTAGCATTACAGCAGAAAAAGCATATATTAGATCATAAAATAATACTAGTTATTCTGCTATGTTAAATACTCTCAATTTATACACTTAATTGCAGGTAGTCATGCATCAGAAAGAAACAAGTTCCATCCATTTCTTTGTCTTTTTAAATGCTATCTATTTAATGGTTTTTAAAATATCCCATATTTTACCTACCCATTTTTGTTAATTAGACTTTCCTAATATATTGCAAAAGTCATTACGCAGCTATAGCTAAATTCAGAAGTAACTTATGTTTGCTTTGAGCTCCTTTATCTACAAAATGAACAGAAAAGGGAAGAGACTCGTATCTCAATCTCACATGTTTGGATTCCACAGCTACAAACACTCCAGTTGTTCTGCTTAGGGAAAACTAAGAAGTCAATATACCACATGTATGAAGATCGTGGGCCCTTCTACACTGTCCAAAAACCCAGAAGGAAGCAGGTTAAAATAACCCGCTTCTTCCTGGATTTCTGTAGGGATGACATCCAGCCCCCTATTTTCCCCCAGAAACTTACTTGAGGGGCCTGGCAGCAACTCAGGCTCTTCCATAGACTCCTCCTGATGCTTGAAAATGATGTGTCAAGAGATTGGGGAGGGGGGGAGGGGAATCCATAGCACTCTTCCCCTCCTCACATATTCAAATGAATCCTTGAAAATGCTGGTATAGGGCTAATGTCCATTGTCTTCAGGTTAACTGTGCATTATAAAATTAATGCAGTTTGACACCACTTTAACTGTCATGCTCAAGACTATGGGATTGTGGTTACTCTTAATTTCTTTGCCAAAGAATGCTGTACTTCACACACCCCAGGATCCCATAGTATTGAGCTTTGGCCATTAAAGTGATGCCAAACTGCATTAATTCTACAGTCTAGATGCGCCCAAAAAGCATACAGTGGGCTTGTTTGTTATTGTTAACAGCCTTAAGTTGACTTTGACTTATGGTGACCTCATGAATGAGAGTTCTTCACGTCAATCTACCCTTAGCAACACTGCTCACGTCTTGCGGGCCCAAGGCCATGGCTCCCTTGATTGAATCTGTCTATCTGGAATGATAGTAATATTATAATAATACTTTATTTGTAGCCCACCCTATCTCCCCGAGGGGACTCAGGGTGGCTTTCAACTTAATAAAGGAAAATATCCAATGCTTGTATAAAACAGAAATAAAAATATAAACAACAAACAATAAAATACATTACACAAGTTAAAACAAGGAATTTAAATAATAACAATTAAATAATCAACATAGGTTTGTACAAGGAGATGCGGTTTTCTAGATAGCTTGGGCCCAAACTGTTTTGGGCTTTATAGGTAATAACTAGCACTTTGTATTTAGCCCGGAAGCAGACCAGCAGCCAGTGGAGCTGCCGTGAGATGGGAGTTGTCCGCTCCCTGAACGGTCCTCCAGTTAGTAGTCTGGCTGCTCATCTCTGGACCAGCTGAAGTTTCCAAACTATCTTCAAAGGCAACCCCATGTAGAGAGTGTGGCAGTAGTCCAAGCGGAATGTGACTAAAGCATGGACTACCATGGCCAGATCGGGCACCTCAAGGTACAGGCGCAGCTGGGGCACGAGTTTTAACTGTGCAAAGATGCTCCTGGTCACCACCAACACCTGGGGTTCCAGGGTCAACGATGAGTCCAGGTTCATTCCCAGACTGTGAACCTGGGTTTTCAGGAGGAGCGTGACCCCTATCCAACACAGGCTGTAATCCCATACCTTGATCTGCCTTCTGACTGACCACGAGTACCTCTGTCTTATCTGGATTTCATTTCAACTTATTAGCCCTCATCCAGTCCATTACTGATGACTGGCATCAGTTTAGGATCAGGATGGCATCCTTGGCATTGGGGAGGCCCACGGCTTCTCTGGATGAGCAGTTTAAATGCCCCTCCCTAAACTATAAGCCCCAGAAATCTGCAGGAGGCAGTTACAGAATTTAAAGTGGAATGAAGTGGGAAAATGCTCAAGTGTGCTAAGGCCCTAAGTCAAGCCAGTTTTTGGGGAATGAATCTTTTGACTAAAATTTCTAGACTTATACAGGAATGCACAGTTTATTTTTTAGTCATTCTGATCCCAATCACAAAGATTCATACTTGCTTTCACAGTTGCATACTGCCTTATATCATGAGACGTAACCCTTGTCATGCCAGTACAATATCCCCATGGATTTAGTGAAGTGAGTATCTCTCACCCTACAAGGGTGCCCCTCTTCAAACCATGGACTGCCTCAGCATTAGGGAATGATGACCTATTAGAGATCAAGATACAGAGAAGAGGCAATGGAAAAAAAGAAAATACACTTTGTTTTGGAAAAAACCCATTGCTTTGGAGGCAAGAATTGGATTGGCTCACATATCATTAATCTCAATTGGATTGGCTCACATATCATATTACACAAATCAACTGGCTGCTCTGGATAAGGAAGCAACTTGCATACACCTATATGCAAAATTCAAAACTGGTTGGGTAATATGTTTATTGGGCCACTAAAACAGAATTGAAAAGGTGACCTTTTGAATTCTCCAGGTCTCATCATCAAGCTGAACATAAGGGACTGAGGGAGACATGTCTAAAAATCAGCATGGCTAGATGTTGAAGCCACAGGATCTATAACTAGACAAAAAATTCAAAGCAAAATTTCTGACTTGAATGATTAACTGACGGTATATGGACCTCAGGTTTCACTTTGAAGGATATGGAAAAATAGTTTCATTCCATTTCCAGGGACAAAAGGCTACCAACACTCAATGAACTGCCCATTCTTTTTGGATTTTGCTCACAGACCCTGTCCCTCTTTTCTGTCTGCAATGGAAAATAACCAGTAAGCAATTTCTGAAATCTTGTGTGAGCTTTGGACAAAATTTTAGATCATTTGAACTATTGACCTGCAGTCATAAAATCCAGTTTTCGGATTCTAAGACATTTTAATTTTTCCGTGCTCTTTAAAAAAAAGGGTCATCATACAAATATTTTCCTTTCATTTTTAAATACATTGCTAGGATGTGTGGATCCAGTCTGCAACTGAAAAGGCTGCTATCAGAGAAATTAGAATTACGAATAGAAAATTATTTATTTATGCTTCAAAAAGAAGGAATATTTCAAGAACATAATAAAAAAATCCTAATTATCTTAGCTTGCTGCTCTCAGCTTTTCAAGTTATTCCATTTAAATGATCGTTACTAATGAATGCTTTTTTCCATGTAACTATTAATCTTCAGTTGCAATAATATGAATAGATGTAACAGTGGGTGCATAAATACTGTATAATTAATGCAGGTTGATATCACTTTAAATGCCATGGCTCAGTGGTGTGGAATCATGGAAGTTTTAGTTTTCTAAGGTCTTTAGCATGCTCTGTCAAGGGATGCTGGTGCCTCATCAAACTACAACCATGATTCCATAGCATTGAGCCTTATTTATTTATTATTTATTTACAGTATTTATATTGCGCCTTTCTCATTCCGCAGGAGACTCAGGGCAGATCACAATGCACATATACAGTACATGGCAAACATTCAGTGCTATAGACACACAACATATATAGACAGACACACAGAGGCTATTTAACTTTCCAGCTTCATGATGGTATGCTTCAAATTCCGGCCACCGAGGGATCTGTCACTTCACTGTCCACTTATAACACCAATTGAGTACTTAATTCTTTTGCATGCTGCTGGAGATTTTTATGGCATTGTAAATTAGTTAAATTAGCCTCCCTGCATAAGCGATACCTAAATTTCCTACTTGACAGATGCAACTGTCTTTCGGACTGCAAAGGTCAACAGCAAGCTAGACAAATGGTAGGGAGCTTACTTTGACCTAGGCTGACTTCAAACTCATGCCCTTTCAGTCTGTAGTGACTTTAATGTAGCTGACTCCCAACCAGCTGCACCACAAAACTGTCCAATTAAAAGGTGTCAAAACTGAATTAATTCTGCAATATAGTCTCACTTTTTGAATTTTTATTTCAAAATCTAGTACAATGTTTGTATGTTCCATGGGCAATTGTTATCATAAATAAGTCTTCCACACAGGCTTCCAAGCTCACCAGGGATGGTGAATGCTTTAGTCCAGTGGTTCTCAACCTGTTGATCCCCAGATGTTTTGGCTTTCAACTCCCAGAAATCCTAACAGCTGATAAACTGGCTGGGATTTCTGGAAGGTGTAGGCCAAAACACCCGGGGTTTCACAGGTTGATAACAACTGCTTTAGTTGGACACATCTGGAGGTTGTTACATTGGTAAACGTTGTCTGGAATTATTCTGAAATATTTCCTTACATACGGTATGCTACAGTTTACATGTTCTTGTTGTCTATTTATGATACTCGTGTAATACAATATTTACTGAAAGGACTTTGAAGCATCCTGGCAATTTACCATTCACGTGGGGTAATTCCTACTGGCTGAGAAAACAAGTGGCAAAGCGCCGAAACTAACTGCTGCTGTCTGACCCATTCGGTCTATCCCTTAAGCCACAACCTTTCCCTCTGTATTTACTGGCCACAATCCAAGCTAGTAATTTATGAGTCAAAGTTGAATTAAGCTGGAGCCTTTAATGTTTTCACTGCAGAATTTTTCATTCTCGAAGCATGCCATTATTTGTTGATCAAGTAGCTTGCCTTTGCAAAAACAGAAGGAAGCATGGAACAAATAAACTCCGCTTGTACAGGTGCCAGGATTATGTTTTACAATTCTGTACAACAGAAGTAAAACTCTTTTCAATTGTTCCACATAGTACTTTCCCCAAGCTAAAACTTTCTAGATCAGGCCCAGATGAGGAAAATGTAATATTTAATGTATGTGATAATATTGACTGGCTTTATTTTGGCTTGCCAGCTTCATTGTACTGGGCCAAGTGTATTCAGTATTAGGTGACTGTATCTCTGTATATCTGTGCTTGTGTGTTTTGCCATTGTACTCCAGATTCCTAGATTTTTAAAAGCTTGCTCATGCATTCATTCAGCACAAGGATAATACGATTTCAGGAAGTAAAGTACATGGCCAAGGTCAGGAACTGGCTCTGTACAAGCACTTACCAATAGATTGTCTTGAACAATACATTTGTCAAGAAAACAAGAAAACTCTCATGCGTAGCTAGAAGTGCCACCTGCATTAGTTGTTTAACCCTTGCAAATCATGGAATTAGGCATCTGGAGCTAAGCTCAATTGTCTGTATAGGTTGTGATTTGAAGCATGTTTATTCGGTTGCTGGCACCACTTAAAATTGGGTAGCCATATGAACATGTCATGAGAACCCATGTAGTGTAGTGGTTGAGTGTTGGACCAGCACTCCAAATGCCCACTTGACCAAGGAAACCCACTTTCACCCCATCTAATGGATGGAGTCCCACGCTGACTATCATACAATGCTGTGTGACTTCTGCTGGAGGCCCTGCCCCCCAACCAGGGTTTCCCCACAACACAGGAGGCTTTGCCATAGTGTGTTTTCCCCATACCAGGCACTATTTTTAAGTTATAAAAATGTATTCTTCCTGGAAAAAAAGTACTCAAACATACTTAGTATTTGTACAAATGTATTTTTGTTGCAAAAAGCACTCAAAAGTGCTTCATAAACAATAAAAAATAGAACATGCAAAGTGACAGTAGAATAAAAGAGCATGCCAATATATACAAAGACAGAATAAAAGTAACACTTATATGAATCAGCCCAAAGAAAATCAAAGGTACCATCTTCTAAATGTAAATCCATTAAGTCCAAGGTAACACCATGGAAAGTTCCAAGTCAGTTTCTTGCTTTAACAATAGGAGTTGCTGAAGCTTTACATATATTTGGTCCCAGATTAACTCTCCCAAGATCCACTTTTCCATGGATAGTTGAAGGTCTTTAAGGGCCAAGGCTATAGTTTGGAGATTAGCCCTCCTTCTCCTCTACCACCCAGACTCATTGTGGACACTAACAGGCCAACATGGAAACATGAGTCTCTGGAGAGCAATTATTCCTGAGAAGCTAAAGCAGCGTTTCTCAACTTGAGGGTCAGAACCCCTGGGGGGTTGCAAGGGGGTGTCAGATGTGTAATCAAAGACCATCAGAAAACATAGTATTTTCTATTGGTCCTGGAGGTTCTGTGTGGGGTTCACAATGCTCTTTGATTGTAAGTGAACGATAAATCCCAGCAACTACAACTCCCAAATGTCAAGGTCTATTTTCTACAAACTCCACCAGTGTTCACATTTGGGCATATTGTGTATTGGTGCCAAGTTTGGTCCAGGTCAATCATTGTTTGAGTCCACAGTGCTGTAAGTAAACTGCAACTCCAAAACTCAAGGTTAATGCCCACCAAACCTTCCAGTATTTTCTGTTGGTCATGGGAGTTCTGGGTGCCAAGTTTGGTTCAATTCCATCATTGGTGGAGTTCAGAATGCTCTTTGATTGTAGGTGAACTATAAATCCCAGCAACTACAACTCCCAAATGACAAAATCAACCCCCCCCCCAACCCCACCAGTATTCAAATTGGGCATATCAGGTATTTCTGCCAAATTTGGTCCAGTGAATGAAAATACATCCTGCATATCAGATATTTACATTATGATTCAAAATAGTTGCAAAATAACTTTTATGAAGTAGCAATGAAAATAATTTTATGGTTGGAGGTCACAATATGAGGAACTGTATTAAGGGTTGTGACATTAGGAAGGCTGAGAGCCACTGCGCTAAAGGCTCTAAGAGCACAGATCCAGATACCCCGGTTCAAAAATTCTAGGGTCACTGAGCTCACACTCTAGACAGGATCTGGGTTGATTTTTATTAAATTTGTCTCTTGTACCAGTAGTCCAAGAGGTATAGCTGCCTCTCTTTTTCTGGAATAAAGCTGAGGCTGCTAGTATAAGACATCTTCCTGTGTTCCTAATACAACTCTTTGTGTTGGAGAGGAGAGAGCATATCAATAACAGAAATAAAAAAGGCATTTACCAGAAATTAAGTGGCTATATATGCTAACAGGGGGCTGGCATTGCTAGTCTCACCTATGATTAAGCTATGGACTAACTTTGTAAGTTAATGCTAATTAAATTAATTTAGTTGGTCCACTATAGTAGGGAATAATAACATTATTTCAGGGATTGTGAATTGAAAGCAATGAAGTACCCCAGAAGTTTTAGTTGATTGATACCTTTGCACTGAATAGGAGCCAGTTCACTGGGAAGGACAATTCACTAAATGTATGGGTGCACTTAAGGAAGTTAAAAAAAATATGAGGTCTGCATGGGAGAACTTCCGGGTATATTTTATAAACCCATGGAAACTTTTGGTAAGTTTCTAATCAGCTGCATCACTAGAAGTCAGTTTAATTCTACCACAAAAAAATAAAGCAATGCAGTCGTAGACAATATAATTAGAACTCTTCTAGACCAAAGTATTATTTTTCTTAGAAAAAATATTATCAAAGAGAGGAAAATATTACTTGCATATTCTGGTATAGTGGCTGCCAGCAAAAAGGTTTTGAACGTTGCTGGAGAAAGCGATAACTGTGCATAACTAAATGTGATATGACCACATAAAAGAAACAAGAAAACATTTTTGAAGCATCTGCATCTTAAATTTCCTTATGAAGTAAATTCAAAATACAAATAGAATATATAGTGCTCTGCTTGTGCTGTAATTTGTCAACTGTAGGGAAAATTGGCATGTCTTTTCTGCTGATTTATTGGTTAATCCCAGCAATTCATTGTGGAAAAGGCCAACAATGAATTACAATGCAGCAGAAAAAAATTAAGCTCTGAATTTTAAAAGTGCTTAACTACATGGACCTTTGGAACAATGTGTAAAGTAATTGCTGTGCATTGATAGCTGTAGCACCTTTTGTGCATGCAAAATACTTCAGATAAAACAGATAAATGTGAACTGGAGCTGTGTCTCAATATCAGCATCAAAGCCTGAAGTTGTCCAACAGGTCAGGAACCGTGGGTACACATAGCAAGGTGCCGGATACATCAACATGCTTTACCATGCAATGGCCAAAGGCAACATTCAGAAGTGGGATCTACATATAAGTGGATATGTTCTGAGCATAATAATGTTCTATCTTCAAGTCATTTCTGACTTATGGCAACCCTATTGAGGGATTTTCTCAGGATTTGTCCAGAGAGAGTTTGCTATTAACTCCCTCTACGGCTGTGAGAGTGGGATGTATCCAGGGCCACTCAATGGCTTTACATGGCCAAACATCTCCCAGAATACTACTCTAATGGTGAAATCATTACACCACGGTAGCCACATCAGTACATGGCAAAGAATTGTGTTTTAGAGTGATAGAGTGAACAGCTTGTACATTTAATAGGAAATTCAGGTCATGTTAAACACAAAAATAATGTCAAAGATGGATTTTGTGTCTGGTGCTTATATGAGCACTCCCAACTAGGTAAGTGACCAGAAATTATTGGCAGAGCATGTGTTTTCTGATGAATATCCTTGACTTAGCTCCTGAAGGCTTAGCAGAAGGCCATTTTCTTAGACTTAGGGTTGGCAGAAAAACACAGACTGAGGCAGTCTTGGAAACAGCCTTGAAAGACCAACATTAAAAAATACATGGGAGACTCATGATATAATAATGAGAAGAAGTTGCACTGTAGGTGGTAGCTGAATTCAAAGCATTATAGTGTAGCTAGTCATGAAACATTTAGTATTTTGCTACAATTGCCTTTTGTCTTCAGTTTAACTTGCAGATGTCTTACACCTATTCTCCCAACCAGTCATATCTATATACAGCACTAAAACACAGGATCGGGTTACTAGAAGAACCGTTGCTCTCTGGCACGTTATAGAGTGACTTGACTGATTAAGTTACTGGTTATGACATTGTGCCATTTGGCTTGGCAATGGAGAAAAATTATTGAACACCTATATGGTGTTCTCAGCCTTCATTTGATACAACAAACAGGAAACTGTGATCTCCAAATTAGCTGCCACAACATATACTTTGCCGTGAATGTGTTGATCTGTACACTTAATATCCCGCTACATTTTTGTAGCAGGATATTAAGCTTTGAATTGCTTAAAGAAATGATCAGATTCATAATTACTGTTCTGTACTTGAACTCCAGTCTAGTGCTAAGTGCCATTTATTTGTTGGGCTTCTGGGAAGCAGTTGGAAAAGTAAGTAAAATATAGGGATTAAGTTCCAGTGTTAAAATAATAATTGGCTTTATGATTGGAGTTTTAAATATATAAATAGTTGCACCGCACATATTTGCTTAACATCCAATGGTGTTCAAAAGGGTTTCTTTCCATGAAACATGTTTCATTTTAACTTGGCTGCCTGTTGCATGCTACTGATGGATTCAGTTGTTGGATTTCATAGTTGAAAAAAGAAATGCATTGCTCACTAAGTCTATAAAAAGCATGCCAAAGTCCCACGCTGCGGTCGCTGTTTTGTGATGTCCGAAAGGCTATTCAAATGCTTTAGCAGTTCATCGTAAAGCCCAATGTGCTTTGATCAGGCCTGCAAAACATTCTGTGCTCGAATTTCCAGACCAGTCTTTTCGATATCATAACTCTGTGGAGGGAAAACAACAAATGGTGATATCGTTTGTTCCACAAAGTAAATAAACCCTAATCATTAGTTTCTTAAAAAAGAAAACACCCCTGAATGATAGCATCTTCATGTGTTTTCATACCTGGGTGTCTGTGCACATAGTCTCAACAGAAATAACTTGATTTTGATCTATATTTAAATGTAGATCTATAGCTTTGATCTATATTTAAATGTATATATTTATCCCCATCTCATCTTTCATCCATATCTCTGTCTTTGTTTGTCTCTGTGTACAACAGCATGGTGACCCAAACAAAGAATGCAAAAAGGGAAGAGGGGCATAAAGATACTGGCTACATTCATACAGACGAAGGTCAAAGCTCTCAGGCTTTTCAAACCTAGACACTTGAGCTAGGATTAGCACTTCATCACAGGTGGTCACAGTGTGACCTTCATGTGGCACACAGCTCCAGAGCCATTTTTATAGTTTTACATTCCTCCACACTCCCAGGACCACCATTTTCCTGACTATAAAAAGAGGGTGGGCTTTCAGTAGTTTTATTTTATCAATTTAATCTCCTTCCCACTGCTTAACATTAAAAAACCCCTCAGTCAGAAAGCTCTGAGAAACCACAAGTCTTAGGATTCCATAGGATGCCATGACATTTAAAGTGGAATCGTAACACTATAACTATGTGAAAGAGTTCCTTCTGGTCACTTCCAAAGTTTGTATTTAATTCATCTTTGTTTGGCATATATGTCAGCCCATGCTTCTTCTGGGAATCCCAGTGGTCACACCCTAGGCACCGAATCTGCTAGACCCAAAGTGGAGCAGGGGCCAATTTCATTACCCAAGGAGACTTATTGTCACGATGCAGGGTCTTGGCCCAGCCCCTTAATCACACACACAGAGACGGTAATCAGCTAACTATTTATTGAATAATAAAAAAAGGTGAAAAGGGTAAATGTCCATAAAAATTATCGAAATATCAAAGTAGCAGTAAGGTAAGAGTCTTAGGTAAATCCAAAGGCAAAAGCTTGGCAAGGCTCCGCAAAACAAAGCGGATCAAAAACAGACTTGGTCCGTGGCAAGACAAACAAGACAAAGTTCATGAAAGTAAACCCAAGAAACTTCTTGGCATGGCACGAGCCCAATCTTGGCTCCGTGGATCTTCGCTCGCTTCACTCCCTTTAGAACAGAAGTGGCCGAGCTACTGAGGATCCTTTCCCACGGATCCTATACTTAATTCCCTTGGCGGGGGCCCCGACGCTCTAGGCTTCTGCGCCAATCTGTGCTACGGGATCTAGCGCTTCTCTGGCGCTCTAGGCTGTGGTGCCAATCTCTCCTGCTGGACTCAATGCTCCGTCTCCTATCAAAGCTTCGTCCTTGCCTCCCAGCACCTGGGTCACTATCTTCGTGAGAGCTGAACTCCCTTTCAGCTTCCATGGGCTCATCCTCCACTGTTTCCCTGATCCTTTCCTGCGACCCGAAACCACCTGGTTTCTCATACTGATCTGAATCACTCTCAGGGTCAGCCTGACTTTCCCAGCTGTCATAGCCGTCAGGCCATTCATCATCCCAGGCCAAGCTCTCTGTGGGAGAGGAAGGCCCAGCTAACTCATCAGCCCCTTCCTCCATGTCCTCATCAGCTGCAGCTGGCCCTAATGCAAGTGGGACCCCCGGTGCTGCCCCCTACCCCCCAGGCACGAAAGGGAACTGGATTGCTACACTTATTGGATCACAAAAGTTGTTGGCAACCAACTTTTATGAGCAACAGGGTTTTTTTTAAAAAAAAGTTGGGATCTGGTGGTGTTAGGCTTTTTTTTTTAAAGCTCTGGGACCTGTATTTAGGACTTCCAAGGCACAGGACACACTTTCCCTACTGCTGTGTTACTCTGAAAGAAGGTGGACCTTATCCACCTCTTATATGCCTTTAAACTTAGAAATGAGCTCATGTCGGTACTTTTATTTTATAGGAGCAATTGTGATTGCATCTGAGAAGTTACCTTCCTTAATCCTAAACTGTGGTTTATTGTTACAGTAAGGAACCTACATAAGATTTGGGCTAATATGCTTCCTGACCCGCACCTTACATTTTGGGGTTCACTTGCTTTAAAACCAACCACAGGGCCCTTTCACTCAGGGGAACTATTGGTTCTAACTGCAATAGCAGTATTTTAAACAATCATCTGATTCGGGTTTGTTGTTAAAACAATCAATGCTACTCAAATTTAGACATAAAAGTGAATACTCCTTTCTTTATTCTCATAGCACTAACCATGCTCTATATCTGTAATGGATCACTATTAGGTATGGACATAACACTAAACTGTGGTTTAGGATTACATGAATGAGTTTCCTATTCTCTCTTGATACATCCAGCACAGTACATGGATGAAATCAGAAACTTTAATATACATTTTAATTAATTTTGATTTAGTGTTATCTATGATTTGAGTATATGGTTTAGGGAAAGAAGCCAGAATCATTTGTTTAGTTTTAGTTATCAGAAACTGATTCTGACAAGGGTATCTCTCTGTTTGTCAAATGTAGGGCCCTTCTACACTGGCGAAAATGTGAGTGGAATCGGCATTTAAAACACTGATTCCATCCACATTTTTCAACCAGACAGAGAGCCATAACCCCACCATTTGGGTTGCGGGGTGGCCAGCTACTGTCCAGTGCTGATTTGCAAACGTCAAAGGTGGGCATGGAATTGTCCCCCTCCTCTTCCTATCCCCATTTAGCCCCTAAAAGGAGAGAGAAAGCCTCCATATGGAAATAGGAGGCTTGCCCTAGATTCCCGAGTCTTGAAAAAGAAACTACAGAGTTTTGGAGGAGGAATTCTGCTCTTGCCTCTCCAAAGCTCCCTAGTTTTATTTTCAAGTCTCAAGCCGTGTGTTTCCAAATGGAGGCTGTGTCTCTTTCTTAAAGTGCTAAATATGGGGCAGAGAGGGCAGGCTGGCACTGCCATTCCTCCTCCCCAGACCACCTGCATCTGGGCAGGAGGGATGGTGGTAAGGATGCCTTCTGTGAATGAATGGCAACCCCAGAAGACTATTCCCACTGCTTCTATACCTGCAAAGGTCTGGATTTTTCAATTAGATTCAGACTTTTGCAGATCTTTTTAAAACTTGGAACAAACCTGAATAATCATGTGGATGCCCCAGATTAATTCATTTTCTTTGCCACATTATATGGATGTGTAAATAGGGCCTCAGTCTTTTATTCCAGTTGTCAGTACTGTTCCATTATCCAGGCAAAATCCGAAAGGAGGCATAGACAAAGAAGGATAGTTCATTTTATTGGGGGGCGGGGTTGAAGGAGTAAAACCATTTCCCCCTGTTTTCCTGTTATTCTTCCCCCCTATGTCACCATCGTGGAAATAACCCTAATTTATGACATAGGAGGTGTGTTGGGGGGGGGGGGAATAATAGATGGAAACAGGAGAAATTGTTTTCCTTGTTCAACACCCCCCCCCTAAAATAGACTATTTTGAGTTATCAAATTGTTTAAATATTTTATTTTGAAATGTCTTCTTTGCTTGTATAGGAGAACCACAAGATAAGCCAGAATGTAATTATTTTTTAAAGTAATAAACCATTTAGTGTTATATTCAAACCAAAACAGTGTTACCCTGGTTAGTATTTGCCGGTTTTGGACCAATTTAATTTAGCTTAATAAGGCTGTTGACAGTGTTATAGTAACAGAAAGTTATCAGTATCTATTATTGACTAATTGAATGCACTCACTAGAAAGATTTGTTTAAATGATTCCAATGGAAAGTATTCATGACTGATTTTAGCAGGACTGAAGCCATTTGTTCCAAATGTCACTGACTTTCAATCTATATTTAAATCATCCACAAGTAGTTTTTCAGCAATCTATATCAATATTGCAAGAAAGTCCAATAGAAAAGATGAACAAAGTTTCACAAATATAGAAAACAGTAACAGTAATATTATTTAACATTTACATGTGACCACTTGCCCAACTGGTATGCAGCTTTGGGCTTGAGTGTCACCAGTACGCTGATGACACTCAGCTCATTCTGAGGATGGAAGGCCGGCCCGATTCTGTACCCGATAATTTCCATCCTTGCCTCGAAGCCGTTACTGGATGGCTGCGAGCCAGTAGATTGAAGGTGAATCCAGCGAAGTCAGAGATACTCTGGCTGGGTCGCCCGGGTGGTGGGGACCTCCAACTTCCAACACTGGACGGCGTGGCTCTATGCCCATCGTCAACAGTAAAAAGCCTTGGAGTCCACCTGGACCCTTGGCTTTCTATGGAGACTCACGTCTCCATGGTTAGCTGGGTTGTGTTTATCCACCTTCGCCAGGCTCGGAAGATGGCCCCCTACTTGTCCCGATGCGACCTAGCCTCGGTGATCCAAGCCACGGTCATCTCAAGGTTAGACTACTGTAACGCTCTTTACATTGGCCTACCTCTGTCGGTGACCCGGAAACTTAAGCTGGTGCAGAACGCTGCAGCTCAGGTGCTCACAGGCATGCCTACGTGCCATCACATCACGCCTATTCTGCAGGAACTGCACTGGCTGCCTGTTGAATTCTGGATCACCTTCAAAGTGTTAGTCTTGACTTTCAAGGCCTTGTATGGTCTGGGGCCAGTGCCTTACCCCATATTGTCCCATGAGATCACGGAGATCAGAAGATCAAGATCTACTCCTTATCCCGAGTGCCAAAGTTTACCGCCTCACCTCGACAAGGAGAAGGGCATTCTCCATCATTGCCCCCACATTATGGAACTCTTTACTGCCGGAGATCAGGTCACTCCGTGATCTTTTGGCTTTCCGGAAAGCCTGTAAGACCTGGCTGTTCCGCCAGGCCTTTACACTCTAAGATGGCCTAATTAAGTTGGCCTAACTTGGTAATTTCTAGTCAAGTACTGTTATTAATGTTCTAATGTGTAATGTTTTAATGCTTTTAATGTTTTAATGTACTATCTGCTATGTTGTTGTTTGAATTGTGAGCTGCCCCGAGCCACTTGGGAGTGGCGGCCAAGAAATCGAACAAATAAATAAATAAAGGAGAATCATACCAAAAGTCATGTAGCTGCAGAAGACTATTGTATGGATCCAAACAATGTGCATTGCTGTCCCTAAGTCAGGAAAGAGAAAAACCTTATGTCTGTGATAATGTCTTTAAAAGCCTATCTACAAAAATGAGCATCAGTACGTCCTTATGTGACTAGCTTACTAAAGTGTTTACATGGTTAATCAGTTTTTTTCTGTTCCTTAGAAAAAAGCTAAAAGTTCAAAACACACTGGGTTTAAATGTATGCAATTAGGATCAATAAATTAGCTTACAAACCTATATTTACTTATTCTGAGTAAGCTCCATAGAAAATAATGGGACTTACTTGTGAGCAGATTTATATAGGCTTGAGCTACATTTCATTTGTATCAACAAACTCAGTGTGGTTTACTTTGGAGTAACGTATATAGATTTCTACTGTGTATCTCAGTTTGATAGATTTTTGTTTGCTACTAATTCACTGGTCATTCTGACAAGAGTAGATAGCAAAAAGGAGTGAAAGAAGAAGGAAAATGCTAATTCTATGTGGTTCCATCAAAGGCAATTCAGCTATGAGAAATGCAAGTTGCAGTTGCTTTCTTAAAATATCCAGTGTGGGGCATTAGGCAACATCAGTGCCACCTAGTGGGAAAATGGCAAGAAGAAAATACACAAGCTTTGCTGTGCCATTGAAATCTAGACAGGAGAAAGGAGAATTCTTTGTGAACTGCGATCCATGCTGTACTGGTTAAATGTCATAATGATTTATGGATGCATGTACAAACAGCCCATGGACCATGCCTTGTATGTAATGCATGTAATAAATATGGAATGACTGGATGGAAATGTCAACTCCAATTTTTGATACAAGCCTGTTTCTGTGTCTGTTTTGTGTTTGCAGAAATATTTAAGAACTGAGCTCCTTCAGCATTTCCACTAAGAAAAAGACATGAAACATCAACTTCACTGCTGGCAAAGGAATTCGTATTATTGCTGAATACCCAATCTCTCTTCTAGTGTAACTCCAACACTTTATGACCTCATGGCACTTCTTGATCAGTTTGTGTATAGTCTCTCTCGGCATTACTTCAAGAATAAAGATTCTTAGGAAGGACTCATCCCACACTTTTTACAAGCGTGTTGATGACTAAAAAGGCCAATCCGAGATAAGTAAGTTCGGTTGCAGAAAGCACAGCAGAAAGTCTCCTTAGGTGATGTTGTTTCCAAGTTGCGGTTCTTTCTGCGATGTCGTTTCTCTTCAAGACCCATTCGGCATGTCTTCTCAAAAGAGGCTGCAGCATTGTGGATAGTGCATCTCCATGCCTCCCAATGTGAGGCTAGGGTGGGCCATTGATGTTGTTTCAGGGAGTCCTTACATCTCTTGCACTGACCGTGGCGAGTTCACCATAGAGTAGTATCTTTGGGAGGCGGTGGTCCTCCATCCTAGAGATGTGCCCTGCCCAGCGCAGCTGTGTTTTCAATAGCATGGCCTCAATGCTGGTGATCCCTGCTTGCTCAAGGACAGCAACATTAGTCACATAGTCGGTCCAGTGTATATTTAGGATTGTGCGAAGACAGCACTGATGAAAGCGTCCGAGGAGTCGTAGGTGTTGGTGATAGGTGACCCATGTTTCAGACCCATATAGGAGAATAGACAGTATGATAGGTCTGTACACACTGATTTTGGTGCTTTGCCTCAGGTGCTTGTTGCTCCAGACTCTTTTGTGAAGCCTTCCAAATGCACTATATGCCTTTGCTAATCTGTGATCTTTATCAATCTTGGCATCTGAACAGATGATGCTTCCCAGGTAGGTGAACTGCTGAACGGACTTAAGCACAGATGTGCCTATGCTGACATGGGGATGATGGTGTTCTTCCTGTGGTGCAGGCTGGTAGAGAACTTCCGTTTTCTCCAGGATGACTTCCAGCCCAAACAGCTCTGCAGCTGCTGCAAAGCAAGATGTTAGGTGCTGCAGAGCTGCTTCTGAATGGACAACAAGGGCAGCAGCAGCAGCAAAAAGCAGTCACGGACTAGATAGTTTAGGGTCTTAGTGCGAGCCCTCAGACGGCTTAAGTTGATCAAGCTACCATCACTACGATAGCGTATATATATGCCGTCTTTTTCTTTGAGGTCTGCCGTAGCCCTTTGGAGCATCATGCTGAAGAAGATTGTAAATAGGGTTGGTGCAAGAACACAACCTTGTTTCACCCCATTAGTTATTAGAAAGGGCTCTGAGAGAGCATCGCCGTATCTGACTTGACCGCGCTGGCCCTCATGTAACAGGATAATCATTTTGAGGAATTTGGGGGACATCCTAGTCATTCCAGGATCTGCCACAGACCTTTTCTGCTCACAGTGTCGAAGGCTTTGGTGAGGTCGACAAATGTTACATAGAGTCCTTAGTTCTGCTCTCTACATTTCTCTTGCAGTTTTCTAAGGGCAAAAACCACATCTGTGGTGCTCCTATTAGCACTGAAGCCGTATTGGCTTTCAGGGAGAAGTTCTTCTGCAATAGCAGGAACTAATCTGTTCAGGAATATCCTTGCAAGGATTTTTCCATCAATGGAGAGCAGTAGTATACCGATAGTTTGAGCAATCAGATTTTGTTTCTTTTTTCTTATACAGGGTGATGATAACTGCATCTCAGAGATCTGATGGCAGTTCACCTTTTTCCCAGCAACTCACAAGGAGCTCGTGGAATTTAGCATGAAGTACATGACCTCTCTGTTTCCAAGCTTCAGGTGGGATTCCATCGATCCCGGATGCCTTGCCATTTTTCATCTGCTGTATGGCCTCAATGGTTTCTTCCAGAGTGGGAGCTGTGTCCAGTTCATTTTTCATTGGTAGTTGTATCATTTGTTGGATAGCTGAACCTTGGACTACTCGGTTGGCATTGAAGAGACTCTGAAAATGTTCAGCCCATCAGTTCAGGATGGAGGCTTTATCAGTAATTAGTGTTTGACCATCTGTACTGTATAAGGGGCTTTGGACCTGATAAGTAGGTCCAAACACTGCTTTGAGAGCTTCATAAAAACCTCTGTGATCACCCAGATCTGTACAACGTTGTGTCTTTTCTGCTAAATCGATCCACCACTTGTTCTGAATGTCCCAGAGTTTTTGTTGAAGTTTATTACATGCAAGACGGAAGGCTGCTTTTCTTACATGGCATGATGGCTGGGCCAGGTGTGCCTGGAGAGCGGTTCTCTTCTTTGCCAATAGCTCCTGGATCTCTTGGTTGTTTTCATCAAACCAGTCTTGGTTTTTCTTGAGGGAGAATCCTAGGGATTATTCAGCAGACTGCAGGATACTGTTTTTGATATGTTGCCAAAGCGCTGTATATCCCAAGTTGTGTATAGTAATAACTTGGGATATACAGAAGAAGAAGAAGAAATCAGACAAAACATGTCTCTTTGGATGCCTACTCTGTATTTGTGTTTGTAAATGCCAAAGTTGTGTTTAGTTATATTTTATCTCCATTTTTCCTATCCCTTTTCCTTTTTGCTGTTTCACCCCCAAAGGAGAAGAAAAGAGGTTGGGCAAAGAGTGCAGCATTTTTTTTAGATAAATGTAAGCATAGAGGTTAGACAAAATGACTTTTATTTAGAATTGTGTAAAGATGAAAATCGTTTAATTATTTTTAAAAAGTATAAATGGCCTCTAAAACTGAAGAAAGAAGATGAGATCATAAAAGAGTAGATGGTAAAGTGTTTTCAAAATTTAGGCATAATGTATGGGGGAAATGTGGTCCAAAGATATAGAATTTACTTTGTACAGTAATTAAAAGAAAGTCTGCATTAGATCATATATAAATGTTATCTAATTTCAAATACATTCTGGAAAATGCTCCAGACCATTTCAAACCAATGTTGGAGATGTCAAGGGCTTCTTTTTTCCCAGATCTGCTTTTAGTGAGAATGCTTCCCAGGAAACTCTGCCAAAGGCTCTTCCTGATCCTAAGAGCCAGGAAGGTGGAAGATGCTGGATTGTTGCCTGTAACTCCAGTTACAGAGAGATAGTGCCAAGGAAAGGCCATTATGATTTTATCTGCATTTGAAAGATAAACAAAGGGATGCTAGGTGTTAGACTTATCGTGTCTCCATGGGTACAAATTTGGTTTCTTAAGTTAGCCTCTTGAGTTGTTCTGTGTGAGAGCAATTTTGAATTTTCAAGAGAAAGTTACATTTTTCATGTGCTTCAGACCTTGTTTTCATGTCATGTTTTCTTGTTTGGTATGAGGATTCACATTTTGGATAGAGTTCTATGGATTTTTGGCTTTACTTTCACTATTGGACTCTGTTGTTTGCTGCATCAAGAATACTATGACTGTTACCTATTTTTTGGAATGATTTTTGAAGCCAGTATTTGAGATGTACTTTTGCTTTTGCCTTTTATGTATACCTTGAAAATTCTTTGATATTTTGTACTCTGGAATGTATTATTGAAATATCTTTTTCTACAGAATACTCTTTTCTTGAATAAACTTTAAATCAGTTGATTGATTCCTGTTGGTGGAGCTATATTTGGACTAATTAGCTCTTCATTTTGGGTGAAAAGGTGTCACATAGGTGGCTGGGCTGCAACAGTTGGACTGGATGGCCGTGCCAATTCTTTGATTCCATTATTTAAAGTTGACTTAATGTATATGTTGATGGCAGGTTTAGGGGCAAAAATAAGGATTTTATATGACTCATTGATAAGTCAAGTATCATCCAACAGGGAAGAGACAGGGCAAGCGTCACCTCAAAGGGTCAGTGCTTAAACCACTGTACTACACCATCTCTCTTCCTTATTCTACACATTGGAGCCCTCTCCAGTTTTCAGTATAGCAACTCTAATTAGAGTACCAAATTAATTTCAAAGAAATTGCAGAATTATAAACTTCAGATACTAGTTTAGAAGAAGGAAGCATTTGAACTGAAGATTGGGGTGGGGATTGGTTGTTTTATATGTGGGTCATTAAAGTTAGGGCCAAGTTAACTGGATTAACATGACACAAGGAACATGCTATTCATTGGGCTAGTACAGATCTTCAGAACTCAAGAGCTACAGAAGTAATATTATCAGTATTTTTGGAAGGAAATGCTTTACTGGCTCCAAGTAAAGCACACATGCATGTAAAGGTGACATATGAAGAGGGCATTTCCAGTTATCAAAAACATGGCATTTATGGTGAACGTTCTCCTTACTTTTCTGTCATACAATATTACCTTGCGTTGAGAAGTGAATTTCTTTCAGGTCCCATTTTGGGATGAATTATCCAAATCCTGAGTCAACACATAATATAGTTACTCCCTAACATTCCAACTTCTTAGAACGTTGCATTGCTAATCTCCAATTTTTTAAAAAAGGGTATAAAATATCTAGAATTGTAACATATAAGGAAAAAATACACCCAAACCTAAATTTGTACAAAACAGAAAAATGCTTGTAAAAATTGACATATTAGACAAATATATGGGCAGAACACACTACGGAAGAAAAATAAACATGGAGGCATATTACATGCTACATGCTATTTTTATTTGCAATTCTATAGTAATTCTATGGGGCCAAGTCTGGATCAGGACAAGTGTTCATATGAAAGAAGTTTAGGCCTTCCTGCATCAGTTTTTAATCTAAAAATTCAACCCGCCCATTTCATTGCATGAGCTAAATAGAATCCAGATGGGTGAGGTTTAAACTCTTCTCCCTATCCATGCACATTACTCTTGATCCAGATGGAGGTTACACACACTTACTTTTGAGTGGTAAAAAAGGATTTTAAGCTGCATATCATGTGCTTAACATATTGTGTCCTCTGAGGCATACAACGTTATCCAATAGGCAGGAGGAAGGCGGGCGTGGGGGGAGTAGAGAAAGTCTTTAATAGTGGGGAAACAACCTACCCCGGCAAGATCCATCTTCAGGGATAGCCAGCCATCCCAAAACATTTATTTACTTTTCTTCACTTTCTGCTTCTGTCTTCTATGAGGAGTCTGGGAAACATCTGATTCTTGAAAATTGACTTTTCTCTTTTTCTTTTCACACTGGTGAGATGAATTTCAATGCACAGCCACTGGACTCCATTACGCCAGCATATGAAGAGGGTGAGAAAATGGGGAAAATTTAGGGTGGGATAAGGTCCTTAGATAACTGGCAGATTTTGGATTATTCTGGTTCTCATGGTATCTTCCATTTTCACATCTACATTCCACAGCATGGTTTACTGTTAGGATGGAGTTGGTTAGAATAATGGGAAAAAACATGCTCAGTATTTTAAAACATGAGGCAAACTAAACTATGTTTTAATAGGTTTGAGTGGGGACATTTGACATGAGATGCACCTATGTTTTGAAATGGTACAATGTATTTTATTTTTACAGAATTCAAAGTGTACCAGAAACCCTACTGCCTTCTTTTTAATATCAAGGTTTGATTGGTAGTGGCACAAAACAAGCCTGCAAATATAGATGATATCAATGACTCTAATACTCCTTTTGCCAAAAGCTGCTTCATTCAAACTTCACTTTTGCTCTTCTGTCCACATTTATTAAACTACATAAGCATACTATTTTTCCTTGTTGAGTAAGCATTCTCTTCTACGCTTTTCCTTCAGCTTGTTCTGAAAAATCACTTTAATTTGGTTTGATCACGGCCTTCTATTCCAGGATACTCTTCACCACTGCCTTTCCAAACTGTGCCGTTTCCCTGGACAGAACCTCAGGGCCATTTTTCATGTGCATTCAGCCAGTCTTGTTTCTTTTGGGTGCAGCTGCTGCTGCTGCATCAGCATTAATGAAGGGTTGTGCCAGCAAAGAGTTAAAAGCTGTTCTTGTGTTCTTACTGGGTTGTAAAAGGAACTGCTGGAGCTGATCAATGACCACTGTTAAGACCTGGAAACCAATTATAAACTTGAAATTTGTGATGAACAAAGCTCTGAAACGCTGGGATGAAAACTACTGAATTAGTTCAGTTCATTAAAATCATTAATAGTCATGAAATGAAAACCACCAGAGTCCAAAAAGGCTTAATGCCCTATCCATATTAATTAGATGGGAGCAAATCTGAAGTGAAAAGCAGCACATGCTTTGTAGAATTAGCAATTGCTCTCTACAGACTACACAGATCTCTATTAAAATTCAGTTTAATTAAAATTGATCACGTTAAGAAACTGATGTGGTTAATTAACTGAATTCCAAGACTTCTTTTCATACATTCCACAGATGCATTGTATGCCACCTTCCTGGGTGACGGCTTGTGTTGCAGAGTGAAAATCTTGATTTCACAGGTTAAATCTTGCATCTTCTATGGGGCTCGCATTCACACTGCACCCATCTGGAGTGACCTTTGATGTAAAAAGGAAAGATAAGGCCTCTGGACCGAGAAAATCCCCATCCAAAATAAGACTGTGCACTTGAAATTTTTCTTACTGACTGAAAAATATGTACACCTAAGTTTACGGATTTCTGCCAGTGTATGGACCAAAAGACCCGGTCCTAATAAGAAAATAAGTAAGAGATGTCAAAATATACAGTTTGCTAGTAGATGCCAAAGTTCCCACAAAATAATAATAATACACTTTATTTATATTCCGCTCTTCTCAACCCGAAGGGGACTCAGAGCAGATTACATTACACATACGGCAGACAATCCCTGCCGGTTCCACATACAATTACATACAACATACAACATATAACAGTACAATTTTAGAAGGGTTTTTCTTTGGCTTGCATCACAGATGAGTCACAGGGCTGCATCACGGTGCTTCACAGGTGCTTCCCAGGTTGTGATTGTGTCTTTACGTCACAAGGTGATGCTGTTGCTTCATCCTCATGATGGATAGCCTCTTTTTTTCCGCATTCCAGCCGATCTTACTTATTTTAGGTGTTGTAAGTCCTTCTTTGAAAAAGTCCTTCCCTGCTTGGCGGTTCCCAGTTTATCTAATCACAGCTCAGCTGTTTTCGAACTGTTGGGTAAACAGTGGACAGGGCTCACAGCTGGTGTCCAACCCAGCCCGGGATTCGAACCTGCAATCTTCAGATCTTCAGATTGCCAGCACAGCTGTTGTTACCGCTGTGCTATCTCTTAGAATGCACATGTCTTATAAAAGGATCTCTTTTTTGGCCCAGTGTGGAGTTTAGGAGATAGGGAATGGCTCAAAATGGGTCTGTGTCCTTTTTTCTTTTTCTTTTTGCCACTTTTAGACACCTATATAAGTATTTGGATCCTACCTTTCTGTCCAAAAACCTTCCTGAATAGCTTATAAATTGGAGCTCTTACTGTCAGCTCCAGTTCCCCATGCGGGGACATGAGAGAAGCCTCCCATAAGGATGGTAAAACATCAAAAAGCTTCTGGGCGTTCCCTAGGCAACCTTTCAGGTGGTCAATTCTCTCACACCAGAAGCAACTTGTAGTCTCTCAAGTCGCTCCTGACACACACACAAAAAGTTTAACTTGACATTCCCCTCCTCCACAAATTTACAATCTGAGTAAAACAAGGAAAAGGGGATATCAAAGGGAGGGAATACTATTTATCAGATGCTGGTTGCTTTTTTTTGCCTAACAGAAACCAAAAAAGGGGGCTCTCACCAACCGCTGGGGCCATGGCGTTATGAAGCTATGCCGGGCTGCTCTTCTCTCCCTCAGAGGCAAGAGGCAGTTAGAGAGCCAGAACATTACATTCAATATATTTCTTAGCCATCTCTCAAAACCATAGTCTTTCTATACTTCTTACAAGTGAACCTTAAGAACACTGTGAGTCAAACAATAGTATGTATAAAAATATATATTTTAACTGGCACCTGAAAGAAAAGGTTGCAGGGGACATCCGGAGCTGGAATTCATCATGTGCTGTTTAGTTATGCAACCATCTTAGTTGTGTAGCTAAAAAATGTTTCCTGGCCAAATTTCCCCATCTTGACTTACTGCAAGAAACAAGGGTCTATTCTCCTGCTGATCAGCACACTTTTCCTAATCCCTCCTGTGAGTGATATCTGGAGCGGCAATCAGAAACAGAATTCCTTGTCACAAGTCCTCTTCTCTCCAGAGATGACTTGCACGAGGAGGGTGGCAACATCTGTCTGCTTTGCCCAGTTGACAAGAAAAAGACTCCCATTGCTTGCAAGAGCTGCCTCTACTTTAGTCAGGATTGAGGGAGTTTTATACACTTTGTGTATTCCCCATGCTCTTGACTACATGGAAATCATGAGTACGAATTCTGGGTTACAAATTTGTAACTATGATTATGAATTCAAGTCCACATTTATAACAAAAGATGTTCTATCATCTGTTATAGTTCTATTCACCTCTGAGATATTTTGAGACATTGAATGATCTTAAAGCACAGGTAATTCAGTAGTACAGAAGGAATTCCTCTAAATACTTAGGTCCTGAGCAATATAAAGCACCTTCCTATAGGAATCCCCTGCATACCTGTAAATAGGCAATGAAAATGTGGAACCTGCCTCCATGCTATGTGTCAAAACACATGTAATTTGTCCCACAGTGGCCACAACTAAGAACAGCCATTTCCACACTAAGGAATTTATGGCTGCGTTTACCAAGAAGTGCTTCAAGTCAAATAATTTGACCATCATTCCAATTCTTCTGCTTTCAATGAGATGCGGTACACATATTAACACTTAACATGTGCAGCCCACACTCAGTCAGGAACTATGAGAAATCTGTCTTGTGTACTGAATTAGGTGGATTGAACCAGCATATGCAAACTGTTGAAGTATGCAACACCTCCTATTTGCTATTGTCCTTTTCTGCCCAAAAAGTAGAACTGTGAAGAGACTGGGGATACTGGAAAAATGTAGTCATTGCAATGGGCACTAATATTCCCCGATCTGTTCAAAGATTTGCAAGTCACTTGTTCTTACTTAAACATTCATACTAATGTCATTTTTAATCATTGCTCTAGCACTGTCACTTGACTGAATCCCATTAAAAGCTATTTATTGCTTCTTTTGATAATAGTTAAAAAGGAATGTAATTAAACTAAACTAATATATGATTAAGATCTTATTAGTGTAGTGAAATCTGTACTTTGAACACACAAGGCCATAGCAAAGAGCTTTTTAGCAGTGCATTACTTTAGGTTTCCACTGATTTTTTCCAACCCCTGCCACCCTCTGCTTTTACATCTGACTGGAATTGCTGGCACATGGATGACTTCTAAATCACCAATGACCAAACCTGTTACATTTCCAGCCTGTGAATAAGATGACTGTAGTTCAAGCAACATAAAAGTCAGCTTCCTGTCCCCTAAAGGCACATGGTTTCATCCTAATCATGAAGAAAACAAGGCTACCAATACTGATGCAATGTAAAACTAAATGTCTTTAAGGGATCATCAGAAAATTGGAAATTCATTGCAATTTAATGCCTGGAATGCAAAGCTAAAGTGAAAATAAACAAAGTTTGTTTTCTTGTATTAGATCAGATTAAAAACAACGAACACATTTAGTTGTGTTCAATTCTGGGCACGAGAATTCAAGAGGGAAGTTGACAAGCTTGAACATCAACTCTTGACTTACTGTTGACAGACTCACATAAAGCATACCTATGAGGTGTGTCACCAGACACAACTGCATGGGACTTCTCATGCTTCATTAGTTAACTTGTGGAGTTGTCTTTCTCACCCCCACCCTATTCAGTAATGCCATAATTAAAACAATTGGAGAAAACTTACAAAAAGACAGGAACTCACAGTCTTATATTATAGATGCAAAACACTTGTTAAAAACTAAAGATAATAAATTGCATCGTTTCCTTTCATTTTTATGCTTTAAAAGTCTTAATCAAATCCATTTCCAGTTCTAATTTTATTATTTCTTTTTTCCCTTTTGACCTCCAATAAAATTTTTCCATTGATCAGAGTAATAAAACTATGAATTATTCTATGAAATTAAACACAGGAAAGGATAGAGAAGATTTCTCAAGTAAGTGGTACTTGAGCAATGGGATGAAAAAAAACTGTAATTAAACACAGACTATGGCCCTGATCCAATGAAATATAATACAAGTGCAAAAATGTATTTCCAACTGTGCGTTTTCTCCACTCTAATGCAAAGCACAATGCACATCTGTGCAATACCAAACTTTTAGCTTCTTGCTCAGTCTTCTACATGTAGGAATGAATTACTAAGCCCCACCTTGAACAGAAGCAGAACTGTCCAAGCAAGCAGGGTCCCTGCTTATGTGGCCTCCCTGATCATGGAATGGAGTCTATTTTCATTAAAGCAATGGTTAGCAAAACACAGTGCTGGTCAACAAGACAAGAGGGAAGGGAGACAACTGTGTTTTTCGGCGTTTGCACTAGCCCTTGTCCTGTCCTGTTAGTTCCAAATATGCACGTGCCCACTTTTCCCAACTATTGGCTGATTGTTGCTTGGTTTATGTTTTATATTTATTGCTTTTATTGTTTGATTGAGTTGTTTGTTATAGGTTTTTAACCGTGTATCATGTAACCTTGTTTATATTGGGCTTGGTCCCCATGTAAGCCACCCCAAGTTCCTTTGGGGAGATGGAGTTGGAATATAAGATTGTTGTTGTTGTTGTTTCTAGTGAATCATCTCTTCTCATAATTTGTCCATAGTGCAACAGTCTCGGTTTACTCATTTTGGCCTCTGGAGAAAGTTCAGGCTTGATTTGCTGTTTTAGTAGTCTGTGGTATTCATACAGCTGTTATCCAGCATTTAAAATTGATTTCCTTAACATTACCTTTTTTCCCCCTAAGATTATCTTGTAAACTTGCCTTTGCATTTTTGTCCTTGGGCCCATCTACACAGGCCACCTGGAAGTGAATGGACTCTGTGGCATCCACAGTTAACATGGACATCTTCTTCATCAAAAAGAGTCACAGGATACTCTGTCAGTTGAAACATTTGGGCCACTACCTATTTAGAAGTATTCACCCCCACCATCCTGCTTTCTATGAGCTCGGACAGTCCAAGGATAGGGGGTGGCAGTTAGTTTCCCCAATTGGTCAGGGCTTTGCGGCAACCACCAGGCATGAAAATGGTGATAGTCACCAGCAATGATAGGTGGAGCAATGTGGTGCTTAGGAAAGAAAGGGGGAAAGGAGGGAGTGATTCCTCTTCTCCCCCTGCCTTCTCTCGCATCACTTCATTTCTCTGGCTATCATAACTGTAGGCATCAAGTATGACCATCACTATTTTCACCCCTGATGGTCACCACAAAGCCCAGAATTACAGGAGCAAAGTAAGAGTGGCAGTCCTGTAGCGCCAAACTGGTTCTGGCACTGATGCACAGTGTGGATGCCATCCAGCCACCAGGCCAGCTCAGATACAGTATGTGCAATGTAGACACTCGCCAGCCCCTGTGTGGACCATTGCGACACTGATCCGGAGTATCCTACTCCAGATCGGCATTGTAATTTCTGGCATATGTAAATGGCCCACTTGACTTTCTTAAGTAATCATGTCATACCTGATTTTTTTCTTAAGCTCATTGGTATCTTCCATCATCCAATGTATGTTTGCAATATTATTTTAAATACAGGGAGATATGACTGCAATGGTCCTGTGATTACTGCAGTCCCTGGTGTCTTCTTCCTTGAGGACTGGAATATATATTGTTTCCAATCTATTAGCCATTCTTTTGTTTTCCATATGTGCAGTCAATTCCTTCCTGGACCACAGCACATAATCTCTGGGTTTTTTCTTCTTCTATGTCCATAGTTGGTGCATGAATGTGGAGGATAGTTATATTGGTAGGTTTTTCCTGAAGTCATATTGATACAATGCCTTACTGTGAGAGGTGTTTGGCAGTGGTACTCTCTGCCCTGGAGTGTGATTGAGGCTCCTCCTTTGGAGGCTTTTAAGCAGAGGCTGGATGGCCATCTGTCAGGGGTGCTTTGAATGCAATTTTCCTACTTCTTGGCAGGAGGTTGACCCACAAGGTATCTTCCAAATCAATGATTCTATTATTCAATGCAGCCAGACTTTGTTTTACATCCTTTGACTAATTTTGTTACATTTCTTCTAACTATTAATGACAATTTCTTCTTAGATCTTCATTTCCTCTCATTTCTGTCCACTTATGTAGCTTACTCACCTCAAATATTGCAATTATTGTATGTTCCATTTCTTCTTGTTGTTTTTTTATTTCTAGCTTCCTCTGATTCTCGTGTCTCACATTCCATGTTCAATAATTTGTGTTGCATGTCTTCCTACTTTCCTTTCACCTCCTAGCACATCAAGAGATGAACATCCTTTCGACATGAGTCCAGATGCTTCATTAACCACTGCTATACTCATATTTGTCCTCTACTATACAACAGTAGCTCATTGAGCACCTTCCAACTTGGAAGTGTCATCATCTGACACTAATTCTTTCTTCCTTTCCAATTACTTCAATGTAAAAGGCATTCAAAAAGGGTTTGCTGTGTCTGCATTAACACAGTCCTAACAAGTGTTAGCAACTGCCCCGAGCCTGCAGGGAGGAGCGGAATATAAGACTGAACAAATAAATAAATAAATATTCTCTGATTCTCTACCAGTGTCACCTCCTCCCACTGCATTTAGTGCATTTAGTCTGGCTTCTCAGCAGAAAGCCTGTCTTATGTGGGAGACCCTACCAACTACTCAGCTACCACCAGTGTAGCCTCTTGCGTTACACACAATCCCACCATCAGGCAGTGCCATATTTTGATATTTGTATATCATGCAGGTAGTGGGCCATGAAAGGGTTACATGCAGTCATACATCCCATTAATTTCTCACTCAGAAACTCTAGAGATAGAAAACATAAGGTGGGGTTTTTCTTTGCTTTTTTTCTACACGTAAAGCAGAGGTGCACAATCTGGTGTCCAAGCTGTTGACTCCTTTTTTACTGCCTTTTATTTTACAAGAGCTCTTATTCTTTTAATAGCTGCAGGAAATGCAGATATTCAACCGATATAGTCTTCTTAGAAACAGCAGTTCCATAAAAGTTCGAAGCAACTACTTGAAAGTATATATGTTCCATGCCCATATCCCTTTTACAAAAGAGGAATAATATGGCATTAAAAGTTACTATCAGGAGCACTGAAGTGTATTTTAACAGCAGCTTGTTAATATTATTGGCTTTCGTCTACATATTTTAGCATCCCACAAAAATACCGACAGCAGAGAGGCCACTGGATTCCTCAACATGTTTAAATCTCTAAGCTCATCACAAAATTTGATGTGAATAACCATTCATTGTCCAAACACATTAAATTAAACGACAGCAGAAGATCTATTTCCTTTGAATTGTTAGCAGAGTAGTGGCTTTAAATTTAGTTTATTAACCCAGCTTCTCCAAAATATAAGATGTATTTGCATAACACAATACCAGTGTGATACCACTTTGTCCTGGAACCATGGGATTTGTAGTTTGGAGTCCCTATTTCCTGAAACCATCTCGCACTGCACAACTATAGCATTGGTTCCAATTTTGGCACCAAGGGATTCTAGTTTGATGGGTTACTTGATCTTTCTGGCAGAGAATTCTAAATTAATGTTTCTAAACTGCAAATGTTGGGATTCCATAGGATAAAAAGAGCAATTCAATTAGAATTGTAGCATTATAATTGTGTTGTGTGAAAGGAGCCAAGAGAGAAAAGCTAGGTAGAATCCAACCATGAAATTATATTCTAAAATTTGGGGATGCATGTCCCGGTTTTATGCTTGCAAAAATAAATTTTAAGCACCTTCCCATAGTTCTTAACACTTTTCTCTATGGCCATGAATAACAAGCCAGCTACAAAGCCCTCCGAATTGCAATTATTTGTTTCATTATCTTTTTCATCTCAAAGAGAAGTTATTGATTTTTATACATCTGAAACTCTTTCCCAGAGACCATTAAGGGATAAAGTTCTATTTCTTAAATTTTAGTTCATCCAATTAAGGACTGTAACCACCTCCTTTAATGATGGAGCTACTGAAGGTGACATCACAGATTTCCAAGCCTATGTGGCAGCTGATTGATCATTGTCACCTCAAGGGTTAAATTTCCTATGGTCACTGCCTCAACATGATATCCCAGGGGGATTTCACTGAGCAAGATTTTGCCTTGGAGATGGATGATCAGCAAAAAGATATTGATCTAGAGTCACTTCAATCATTTACTTTTTTCTTCTATTTCTCTGAAGTATCTCTAGTAATTTGATCAAGTGTCAACCAAAACAAACCATGAAATTACTTAGAAAATTGAAATTCTGTCTATAGTCTTCTTTGAAATAAAGGGGGAGTGAAAGAGAGCAAACTTCTCATTGCAAAAGCCAATACACAATATATTGATAACAAGATTACTTAATTTTTACAGTGGGCCCTCAGTATCAACTGTGGGTTGGTTCCAGGACCCCTGTGGATACTAAAACTCATGGATGCTCAAACCTATGATTGATTATATATATATAGATAGATAGATAGATAGATAGATAGATGATAGATAGATAGATAGATAGATTAGTAAAATGGTGTTTCCCATATGAAATGGCAAAATAAAGGTTTATTTTGGGGGATTTGGAGATATATTGAAACCCCAGATGGCTGAATTTGAGGATACAAAACCCATGGATACAGAGGAATATCTGGACATTTCTCACCCGGTTTTCCTCTGTAGTGGCAAACATGGCCTTCGTAGTCCCTGAGTTATCCTTACAACAACCCTGTGACACAAGCACAAGACTGGCAGATGTCCCTTCTTGGAGGGCTGAAAAGCTTGTCTCTTATAGGGTTGGCAGGTGTTGCCTTTTGCAAGGGATTCCTCTGTTTTACAGTTGAACATCTCTTCATTTTATATAGACAAATGTTATAATCTAATCCTCAGGTGTTTTGAATTTTTACTCCCAGAAACCTCAGCTGATTTGGCCAATGATCAGGAATTCTAGGAGCTGAAGTTCAAAACATCTGGAAGACTACAGTTGGAAAAAAACTAATATAGACTAAACAAGATGCCAAAAAGTGCTGTACAGCGGGCCCTTTGTAAAGACCGGAATGTGTACATAGTGTAGTTCATAAATGTACAGTAGACAATATATTTTTTGCATGTCCAGCATGGCAACCCTTGAATATTCTTACATAGGTATAGATGGGTATGTTAACTGATACCAATACTTTACTTTGGCGTTTAGGTAGAACGCTAACTTGATAATAGTAACTGCTTGATTGTCAACTCTGCATGTCTGTGGTGTAGACCTTAAACTAAAAAGATACAATGTGATTAAATTATAGTATGTGGGATTTTTCTCACATAGAAAATGTTACTATTCTGCTGCTGGCACTGGACTGAAATTGCTATGCTTTTCATGTTTTGGAAGAGTCATTAAATGTGTATATGGGCTTTCAGGTCGATTATTTACTTATGGGGACTCCATGAATTTCATAAGGTTTTGAAGGTATGAAAAACTCAGAGGTGGTTTTACCACATCCTTCCTCCAAAATATACGGTACCTTAAAGCACATAATATTCCTTGGTGATCTCCCATCCAACTATTAACTAGAGTGGACCCTGCTTAATTTCCAAAGTTAGACAAGATCTTGTGTCTTTGCTATGAAATAAGATACATCTAATAGCTCGGGAATGTTGTGACCTTTCAACCTGGCATTGAGCTGGATGAAGATTTTACGTCTTACTGCAAAAGGCTTTCTCAGATTATGAGAATGATGATGATGGAGGAGGAGTGCCAAGATAGCATGGCCCAAACAGAGCCAGAAGAGGTTGGCAGCCCTGCCTTGGCTCCAGCAAAATTCTAGTCCACCATCATCTGTAAACTATGAGGAAGGTAACAGTTAAACTTCACTCCATAGAACAAGCATGGGGCCAAATGCAGCCCCCTGTGTGCTTACCTCAGTCTCTCCTAATTTTCCCTGTTTTCTTGAAAGAAGGACATAGCAGCCTGCCATGTTTTTCTGCCAAAAAGATGGGAAAGGAAGGCATGTAGCAGCTGAAAGCCCTCTGGAGCACTCTCAGCCACCTTGTGTCTCATCCTCCACCCGGCATAAATATCCTTATGCCAGGAGGATGGCTCAATGAAGGCACATGGTGGCTGAGAGTCCTCCAGAGCACTCTCAGCCTCTTCCTGTCCCGCCCTCCTCTTGGGGGAGGAGAATGGGGGAGAATCGGGGGGAGGATTGGGGCAGTCACCATGTGTCCTGCCTTCCTCCCAGAATAAAGATGGGACTACTTCTACTGGGAACACAACCTGAGGATGACCCAGGCCCTGACCTGCCCCTTCCTGGCCCCAACCAATCCCAGGCCCTCCCCACCCAGCATGTGCAATGTGGCTGCAAGGCAAAAACGTTTGCTGATGCCTGCTGTAGAATGTCATAACATAAAAATGTTGGAAGCAAAGTAACATCCTGTTCTACTTTATATACAGGATGCTGAGCTAATTAGGCCAGTTGACCTTCTCAGCTTTAGACTTTGTTCATGACTGCTCTTCCCATTTGGACTCTGATCTGTCTGGATCATGCTTTTGCTTGCTATTGTAACTCAGTGAAAGTTCTGAGACAGGCCTGGCGTTCACTTGCTAGTTTCTGCTAACTTTAGGAACACTCACCTAGGCACTTGATAGCCTTAAACAAGGTATAAGTATTGATTTATGCATGTACAACATTTTATAACAATGATAATTTCATTTTGGAATGTGACGCAACTATTATTTTGGGGGAAAACCATTTGTCCTTGCAAATGTGTTATTCAGAAAATTTGCATACTTTCTATATTAATGTCAAAGTTCCAAACTAAAGAAAAGAAGGGAAAATAAAAAAAGAACCCAAATACTATGACAATGATTAATATCATATGTCTATTCAGGAATAAGCCCCACTTGGTTCAGTTTTAGTCTCAGGTAAATAGAGGTAGGTATCACAACCTAAAATGCATTATAACATTCACAGGCATAAGGTATGATAACCACTGACTTTATAAAATGATCAAAGAAGTGCAACTAAGATAATTACATAGCATTGAGAACTTTTGCAAGATACTGTCGATATAACTATGCTATTGACTTGGAATGCTTTGAATATCCATAATGAGGAATGAGGTCCTTGATTCCAGACATGAAATGTCTTTTTTCAGTGATGTGCTCTGAAAGAAACCATCTTGGGCAACTGTACAGGCACATTTTTGAGAAACAGAGTATGTGGTAATCAGATGGTCCATAAGTTCAGCACTTTGGCTCTGTCCATTAAAATAAGAGTATGCTGGAGGAAGGGAAACCTATAGTGTTCAGCAACAAAGTTTAATCACTTCAGTGTTGATGATATACTATTCATTTCCCCACATTTACAGCCAGCCTGAAATCCAAGGTCTCTAAATCAATCCACAGATGTTTTCGGTTTTTCATTAGAAGACATAAGCTGAAATGTTTTGGAATATGTATAACAGGCAACTCACACTGAACTTAACAAGAGTTATTCCCTTACAAAACAAAAAACAGATAACAAGAAATTGATGCAGAGAAATATTTTCTTAAATTGCTTAAGCAGAAACACAACTTTTGAAGGAAAATATGTAGTGAGTTTCCGATGCCTGCAAAGTAAAGTTGAGGAAGTACCCATAATGAGATATAAAAAAAACGTTTCCCCGAAAAAGGTACCAGGCATGGATCCAATAAAATAATGTTCAAACAAAAAAAGGCATAATATTTCAAAGAGCACATTTTTATTTAATTAAAAGAAAAATAGAAAGGACTCTAATAGGTCAATAATAATGACTTATGACTTCCTATATGTGACACATTTAAAATAAATTGCTGTCTACCATTAAAAGGGTCATATTTCTTTAAAATCTGCAAAAGAAATTAATGGAGGGTTTAGTAAGAAATGAAGTTTTCCATTTCGTCCTTCAGGATTTGTTTTCATGTACTGAGTCTAATAACACTATAGGCTCAAAAAGCCCTCAGCAAATAACAGGAAGGCTTTAGTCATAATACACTATGACATCATTCCAGCTGAAATTAAGGTAATTTCATTGATGTAATTTAGGAAAGAGAGAATATCACACCTATAGCTTTCCCATCTTTAGGTGTGCTAACAAATTCCATTGCCGCCACCATATAATCATAAATAATTTAGCATGTAAAGGTCATCAACCAGCAAGGGACTTCTTATATATACAATGTTTGTGATACTTTCTTGGTGTTTGTTTTTCCCTCTTGGAATGTTTATTTTTCTAAAAGGTGTTTTAATCTGTGGTACCACCAGCCATCCAGGATCTAAAACTGCAATCTTGCGACAGCAGAGAGGAGCCATAGGAGATATGAGATCTCCCCATTGGCGAGTGGAGGCAAACGTATATCCGGTGAAGGAGATAGCTGTAAAAATCAGAAAGCCCTGCATCTCTTACCTTTCTGATGTTGAAACTCTTGTTTTGTGGGGTCAGGGAAAAGAAAATATGCTGAGAAGCTTTCACACATATTCCTGAAGTTCACCGTCTGAAAAGTCCACAGCTCTTCTGTTGAAAATAGCAATCTTCTACAAGCCTTCTAGACTAGTTATTTGTTTATATACAATAGAGATTTCTTGCTGTATTGTATATGTGTGTATTGGTGTGCAATTTTCCTTAAATTCTTTGTTGTGGGAGGGTCTGCAGACCACGTGACCAAATTTGGGATTGTTTAGACCTGAGATTCCATTTTAGAAGTCTGTACAGTACACTGTAGAAGCGAGTAGAAGCAGAATGCTTTAGAGAAGAGACTCTATTAGACTCACAGAACAGAGAGGTGTTTTGGACTATGGACTGTTAAGATTATAAGAAAGATGCCCTGTGTTACCTGCATAGAGAAACTACTTCAAATCCTATCTGTAACTGGATTGATATGTAAAGTACCTTTATGCTGAATATATTAAGTTTGTGAGTAAACCAACTATGTTACTTTTACAGAAGTCTACTTATTTTCGATCTCTTGAGAGCATGATTTAAACCAAGAAGTTTAAAGGGAGAGTACATGTTTTGTTTTGTTTTTGTGCAACTTCTGAAACCTTGCTTTGTGTGTGTGTGTGTGTGTGTTTGCTTTGTTTTGTTTTGGGTTTTTTTGTGCTTTGGCATATCTTTGTCTCTAACAGTTCAAAGAGATATTGGTATATCAGTTTAACAGCTGAGAAACCTAATTGCCTTGCATAAATGCTAATGGATATTTACCACCAAGGAGAAGGTTGACTCACGAGACTTTTTAACTTTTCTCAGGGAGATTCCTGATTTTTCCAAATGGTAATGGATGCCATTTTCCAAAAGTTTATGGTACAATTTGTCCAAAACTTATGTCCTCGGAACATTCCTTGCTGCCTACGTGGTATTCAGTGCCAGCACATAAGTTAGGACAGATCAATTCCCTACCATCTGATTTAGAGGAATATAATTAGTTACAAATAATATATATAGCTTTAAAGGGCATAAAAAAGAGAAGAAAGATGCCACCCCATCTCCACTTCTGTCCTACTACCATGAGCCCAGCAGGGCTTTTGTGTATTGGAAACTGCCTTGGGCCCCATTCCAGGAGGAAGATGGCATATAAATCAAATAAAAATTACACATATAAGCTCTCTAAGATAGGGGCTATTTATATTTCTAAACGGCTCTTAAGAAAAAGAGTCACTCCAAAGTAATTTATATGAATTAGAATTAATTTACATGAATTAGAATGACCCTTTAAAATAACGTCTCACTTTCCATGACAGTGGATTCTGTGTAATTTGTTTAAACCATAACCATGCTGTATTAAACTGCAAACCAGTCAAGGCTGGTGATCTATCTTTACTTGTGATGTCTCAGATAATTCTGGAAAGTTCAGACAGGGTACAATGAGGTAGACAGTCTTGTTGGCAATTTCCTTTGTTTCATGCAGAGTAATGCATAAAATATTACAAATATGACTCCGGAAATGAAGGTTTGAACCCCTACTCAGCCATTTGGTGACCTTGGTAAATCAAAACAAATCCTGCTGAGAAAACTTCATGATAGGTCCATCATGATCTGTACTATGTATAGGCACTTCATGTTTCTTTCTTTTTAACTGTTCGGATAATATCACCTTTTTGTGCTCATATTCCAACTTGATTTCAGTGTCCAGAGTTTGATTTAAAATCAAAAGAATATTTTCAGTAATATAATTAGCCTCCAGGAATCAGTGGTTGCTTAGCTTTTTTATTTTGTGTTTAACACAGACACACACATGTAATTTAATATGACAACGGCAGTGGCTGGTGGCATCCATATCAATGAAACAATTAATATACTCCAGAATTTAGTCAAACCTTTAAAGAGTCTAAACCTTTGATTGAACACCTTAGAGAGCATCTTTAAAGTTTATACTTCTACCCAGAGCAGATTTACCACCCCTTTGGTATTGTAGCTAACAGGGACTACCTGTTTTGGACTGCTCTTCTTATTCTGAGGAAGAAGGGGGGCAGGTGGATGAAGAAGTGGCACTTGGGGATTTGGGGCTATCTGGTGAAGAAGAAGAGATGACAGATATATCACAAATCCCCACGTTTCAGGAACGATGAAAGGAGAAAGAAGTCAGAAGGAGATCAGCTAGGTTAGCAGGGAAAAGGCTGAGCAATCAGACCGTACCATAGAGACAGCTGTGCTGGAAGCTCAGGGCTATAAATTTTATTATTTTATTTATTTATTTACTATTTTTATATGCCACCTTTCTCAACCCTGAAGGGGACTCAGAGCGGCTTACAGCAAACAACAATACTGCCAGAGTGGCTTACAATGTACATATAACAATATTGCCGGAGCGGCTTACAGCAAACTGAAAAAACAACTATTAACATTACTGTCATAGCACAACATTAGCACTACACATCATATTGCACTACAACATATCACAATATTGTTAGCAATATTGCATGTAATACAAATATACAAATTATAATATCACGATATAATTATTATATCACATTATCATTGGCAGTATTATACTGTGTTACAATACAACACCACCAATACCAAATGCATATACAACACACCATACCGTAATCATATTATTATTATTAGTATTACATTACAATTATCATACTATAACATAATACAATATATTGACATTATAATATATTGTATTATATTAAATTATAATGTAATGTAACATTATATTATATCATATACTAATATATTATATTATCTATAAAATAATAAATAACATTATTTATTTAAACAAAATAAAATTACTTATTGAAATAAATAATTTTATAGAATTATTTTAAACATTATTTTAAATTATAATGTAATGTAACATATTAAATCAGCAGCAAAGTCAGGGGCCCAGTGTTGATGGCAATTGATCTACTTTGGGGGAGTTCCTGTTCCAAGCACCATGTCTGGGTTGCTCCTTGCTGAAGGCTCTTGACTATTAACGTTGGTTTCTGCAATCTGTAGGCTTGTTTATCAAAGACTCTAGTTTCTGTCTGACGTGAAGACTTTTGTTTTAGGTTTGCTTGAAGACTGTGCATTTCCATCTGGACTGTACTTTCTGTTTCACTTATTGCATGATCTTTATTTTGGCTGAAGTAAAGCCTTTTTATTTACTTTCACATGTTCCTGAGGCTGTTTCTGTCAAAAAAAATAGACACTACCCATTTGAAAACAGAAAATCATGGCAGTTCAGCTCACACTCATCCAAATGATGGATCTGGCTGTGCCATTAATTATAAAGAACTTTTGTACTTCTGTCTACAAAGCAGCCTAATCACGCTTAAAATAATAATAATAATACACTTTATTTATATTCCACTCTTCTCACCCCGAAGGGGACTACGAGCAGATTACATCACACATATGGCAGACAGTCCCTGCTAGTTCCACATACAATTACATACAACATATAACAAGTACAATTTTAGAAGGATTTGGGCTGCATCACAGGGTGCGTCACAGGGCTGCATCACAGGTGTGTCACAGGGTGTGATTGCGTCATTACGTCACAAGGTGGGGCTGTTGCTTCATCCTCATGACGGAGAGCCTCTGTTTTTTCCGCATTCCATCGGACAGCCGATCTTACTTATTTAGGGGTTGTAAGTCCTTCTTTTAAAAAAAATCCTTCCCCGCTTGGTGGTTCCCAGTTTTTATCTAATCACAGCTGAGCTGTTTTCAAACTGTTGGGTGAACAGTGGACAAAGGCTCACAGCTGGGTGTCCAAACCAGCCCGGGATTCGAACCAGCAATCTTCAGATCTTCAGATTGCCAGCATAGCTGTTCAACACGTACATCTTCTTCTAAATTCTGAGCTGGAAAATAGTTCAGGACTGAAAGAAATTGAGTTTTAAATAGAGTTATATTTCCCTGTCGCATAGTTGTATATGTACAGCTCAAGTTTGTGGGCTTTGGAGGTCTTGAAAGAAAGATTGTGTTAATATCTTTCAGAATTCCTCTAGCTGAGTATTCTAGCATAGTAGGTGGTTGAACTAGATGGCTCTTGTGATCTTTTTCAACTCAATAAGTATATAATTCAAATATTCTATATAAAGATTAGTAGCATATAAATATGTCAGAAAAAGAGTAATGGTAACTCTCATTCTTCACCAACATGACTGACTACAGAAGTATTCAAATCCAGATATTTAAGAGCTAAGGCCTCAAAGCTCTCAGCCTGGATTTGAATTTTTAAACCTTCCTTCCATTATACATATGAATAAATGGATGGATTTTGGTAAATTCTTATGAAAAACAACATGAAACAAAGTTCTCACTATTTGAAACATACTCAATCAAGCGTGACAAGCTGCACCAATTTGTATTCAAAGCCAGGTAATTACAAACTTCAGTGACATCTTTAATTCTTGCACAGAGATTCAGTTTGCATAGATGAGGGAAGTATCTTTGCCAAATCCCTAGCAATTAACATAGAAGATACTCACTTCAGTCTTGTAATGTAATTATTAGCTAATTATATCACACCGTTACTCCCTTCCTTCATTACTAAAATGCTCAGAAACTAAGATAACTGCACAGTTTGAAAACAGATTGGATTTAATGCCAGAGAATGGAAGGGTAGAGTTTATCGAATTTGATTTAGCAGCAATATGGTCCAGATGGCAGCTAACAGTTTAAAGATGCTATTGAAATATTGTGAGCCAGAGGCAGGCAGGTACTCAATAAAGCTGACCATAAATAATTAACCACTTTGGCTTTTAACTAAAGATAAGATATGAGGATTTTAAAAAAGTAATTTGGCAACTGAAAGATCTGATCCTATCAGTGTTAAGCATGTTGTAATTACTAATTACATATAAGATTAGAGAGTTTCAGTGCAGAGTTTGCAGTAGCTAAAGTAACTTACAGGAATGGAACCAGCAAATGATCAGATTGAACCAAAGGAAACCACATCAAAGATGGGTAAAGCATTTGGCAGTGGATTAAACAGCAGATACCAAATTCATCCTGAGTTATCTGAACTGTAATGTATTTATGATGGTAAAGATTTTGACCCTGATTGGTTGATCTGGTGGTACAATGTGATCAAGTGCTCAGGAAACTAAACAGTCTGTCTTCTATGAGGGAAGAACATGCTGCAGTTGGATGGAGCTAAAGCCTAAGCCATCAGCAGACTGAGTCCCAACAAGGCAATCCAGCATTCAATGCAACGAATAAATAGTGAACCCAGCAAAAGAACGAAGAACGCAAACAGCAACAGGAAGATTTGAAAAAACACTAAGGACTTTATCACACCAGCCTGTTGCCTCATCACAATTCCATTGTTTAAGCAAACAAAAACAAGCCATTTTTGGAATGATCTCTTTCACACTTCAGTGCAATTGTGTCCAATGCTGTCTTCTACACAGCTTGCTTCCCACACATGTTTGCCCTACATGCACATTAAGGAGAGTTTTCTAATTTTTCCCTCTATTTCATCACAACTGTGCAATCACACAGCTTTGGTATTCTCACAAAACTTTGTAATACCGGGACTACAGCAGAGGAAGATTATCACACAGGCAACAACAGTGATATTGGATTCATGGACAGGGCTTCCCCATGAATGAAAGAGATAATCCATGGATGAATCAAACATAATATGACAATGTTTTGAAGTAAGCCTTACTGACAGGTGTTTTTTTTATCTCCATCATCCTGGAAGTAGCCAAACAGAAGAATAGGAAGCAAATCTTGCAAAACCCATGGCTTTATATTCCTACAGTATGTTCGTTTTAAAACCACAGTGGGTTTGGGATTAGGTTCTATCAAGGACCCACTTCCACCTCATCACTTGAAATCAGTGTCCAAAGTGCTAGTTATTTGCCCACTTGTGAGAATAATTAGACTAGTGGTTCTGAGGAATGGAATAGAGCAGAGTGACAGTGCAAAGACCCAATGCCAATGGTTGGGTTTTACATCAAGACCTCACAGGCATGGTATTATCTGTGTGCATGATGAGAGCCAGCTGGGTTGATCAGCAGTCTCAGAGCAGTAAATCAGGACAGGAATGAATTTGCCTCTCCCTCATAGACACATTTGTTTTTAGAAATTTATTTAACAGGAAACTTCCCCTCTATCAGAATGATCAAGTTGGTGCCATCTTTATGAAGCTTTTAGCAATGCGATATACACTGCTTTGTTTCTCCAAGCCTTTCATGAATTTTCATGTTGCTTTTTGTCTTTTTTTAAGCACGGTAACTCAATTTCTCCTTTGATTCTGCTGTGGTGATTTACAGTATTTATTGCATTGTTGCCATAAAGTTTACATCACATTGCTGCATTGATAGGCAGAAAAATGATGTATAATTTAAAATGCATACATACAAGCTGATAGTGCCCATTGTCAGCACGCTGCTTTTGCTTCACGTTTTTGAAAGATGTTGACAAAACAGATGTTCTAGGTATGAGCAAAGCTTTATTCCCAAATAGACATTTCTATTTTAGATACTACATCTGCATGTGGGATTTTTACTGGCATTAAAAGAAGTTTCACACATGGAATAAATTCAGAGTATGAAATGAGACCTGGATAGGGAAATTATCCTAAAGGTAACATTCTTGAACCATGTTCAAACTGGCAGCTGATCATCACTGTCTGGGACAGTTTATACTTTAGTAATAAACCAAACTGGTGGCCTTATATTGCCAAACACAGGAAGAAACTTGGAGAGTCTCTTATTTATTTTTAACTTAGGAGAGTAACATTGCTATCTGAATTGAAGTACAACTTTTTGGTTACAAATTCTACTTTAATTGCAATTATTTGTTCCATACATCAAACCTGAACTCTTCCTAGAAAACAAAATCAAACAAAATTAAGACTATCATACTTTGGCCAGATCATGAGATGAGAAGACTCATTCCTAAAGACAATAATACTTGGGAAAGTGGAAAGCCAAAGGAAAAGAGGAACAGCACACTAAAAGTGGATGGATTCCTTCAAGGAAGCATCAACCTTTGGCTTTCCACTTTCCCAAGTATTATTGTCTTTAAGAATGAGTCTTCTCATCTAAGAAGAGTTGTTTATAGTACGGACTTGATTGCAATGAACAACAAAGCCATTTTAAAATGCTAGCCCCTAATCAAGGTGAAAGAAAAAAGTGCAAATGCTGGGTTGCAGTTAAACATAAAAGAAACCCCAAGATTGATTATCAATCAGAATGATTGATAACTGGCAAATAGAAGGAGAAAACATGGAGGCAGTGACAGACTTTGTATTTCTAGGTGCGAAGATTATTACAGACCCAGGCGGCAGCCAGGAAATCAGAAGACGCTTACTTCTTGGGAGGAGAGCAATGTCCAATCTCGATAAAAGAGTGAAGAGTAGAGACATCACACTGGCAACAAAAATCTCCATAGTCAAAGCAATGGCATTCCCCATAGTAACCTACGGATGTGAGAGCTGGACCTTAGGGAAGGCTGAGCGAAGGAAGATAGATGCTTTTGAACTGTGGTGTTGGAGGAAAGTTCTGAGAGTGCCTTGGACCATAAGAAGATCCAACCAGTTCATACTTCAGGAAATAAAGCCCGACTGCTCATTGGAGGGAAGGATATTAGAGGCAAACATGAAGTACTTTGGCCACATCATGAGAAGAAAGGAAAGCTTAGAGGAGACAATTATGCTGGAGAAAATGGAAGAAAAAAGAAAGAGTTGCCAACCAAGGGCAAGATGGATGGATGGTATCCTCGAAGTGACTGGCTTGACCCTGAAGGATCTGGGGGAGGTGACAGCCAACAGGGAGCTCTAGTGTTGGATGGTCCATGAGGTCACAAAGAGTTGGAAGCAACTGAACAAATGAACAGCAGCAACAACAATGCAGAGTACAGTGCACTTGCATAATAGCAGTGTGACAAATATTTTCCAAACAGCAATAAGAAAGTATCTATTAACACAAAAGTGAATTTTAAAAAATAGTGGCAGTTCTACTCAGAAAGTTGAAACAAATCAAATTATTAAGGCATATTCATCACATTTTCAAGCATTCTTCAGGCATTCCAGTGGAATAAAAGGCAGTATGTATAAATTAGCTATAATCTATTGAAAGCCCACCATTTTCAGTGTGGCAAAATGAATAGTTTTTTCCCAAATGATTTGCAAACGCTAAAGTTTGGGACAACAACACATCAAACTGAAATGTCAAAAGGCTGTGACATTTTGCAGACAGAGCTTGTCTGCTGTCAATTTTTAAAAAAAACATGCCATACGTGTCTCCTTGGAGCTCTAACATCATATCTTTGGAAAGTATTGGGAAATCATGGGAACAGGCTTCTGAATTCTGAGGCAACCTGTGGCCAGAGCTATTTTCAGATGTGCTCTCTCTGTTTAATAGCTGCTGAAACAGAATAAAACTATTCAACCTACAACTATGATGCATAGTCCCGTTGCAATCAGTGGGATTTAATTAGGTCATGTTGTTGGTAAGACTGAAATCTTCCCTACTTTATTTCAGTCCTACCCAACATGATGTGGTCAAAATTGCAGTTTAGTGTCTCTTCTGTGAGCATTTCTTGTTGATGGTAGAGCTATCTTGACATTTTTGGTACAAAAGGAGACTTCACAATACACATCCAATTTAAAGCTTAAAAGGGTGCAGATTTCTCCTAGCACAGCTATTCTGAATAAATGAGTGTAGACAAAGTGTTTGTGTAAATAGGTGTTGATAGAAGACTGCACACCTGCTTTGCAGAACAACTTTTACAGCACCCTGCTCTTATGCTGACTGAAACTGAGCAAAGAATCTTGCACTAGATCCATTGGCTGTGTTGGTTAGGGCTGTTGAAACTGTTCAGCACAATCTGAAGGGCTTCAGTATCCCCACATCTGTTTTAAATGAATGCATAAGAGGATACAACAGCATATATTTCAAGGAGAAACATGCACAGTTCACTGGTAAAGTAGCTGGCCAGGATAATTTGCAGCTGCAAGCTGAAATATTTTAAAGCTTTTTGCCCATTTTCCTTCTAAATGCACATCTTCCTCCACTGAAGCTGAATGATATACAGGCATTTGCACATCTCTATCATTTCCAGCACAGGCAAGAAACTAAATGCACTTCTAGTGCCAACTACTGTTACAAGAACTCTTTGACTCCATCCATCAAATCTATGTCATACTTAGGCCTCTTGTACAGAATTCACTGTTTGACAACAGTACTACTGTGACCAGATGAAATATTAGAATAACTGAAGTAGCATGCTAGGCCGTTTCTTTCATATCTATCTATCTATCTATTTATTTATTTGCCATATTTATATACTGCCTTTCTCAGCCCGAGAAAGGCGGTTTACAGTCGGCACAATTTGATGGTCCCTAGAATAAATCCTGAACTCTTCCTAAAAGCCAAAATGACTGAACTGAGGCTATCATACTTTGGCCCTATCATGAGAAGAGGTGACTCCCCAGAAAAGATGATAATGATTGGTAGAGTGGAGAGCATTTGGAAAACAGGAAGACCACATAATTGGTGATTAGACTAAATCAATGAACATGGTCCTGAAACTGAAAAACCTGAGCAGGGCTGTTGAGGATGTTGTTACATTAGGCATAGGCAAACTTTGGTCCTGCAGGTGTTTTGGATATTAGAAATTGTGGAGGTTGAAGTCCAAAACACCTGGAGGGCCAAAGTTTGCCCATGCCTGTGTTATATAGCAGTCTCTCATTCATAAGATTGACATCAGTCAAAATTGACATGAAGGCAGTTGATAGCAACAATGAATTATGGGAAAAATATTATAAACAAGATAAAATGTAAGATGGGGTGTGTAACTGGCAGCACTTCAAATGCTACCATCCTTGTTTACTCTTGGTCATTGTGGTTAGATGGAGATACTGTTCAAAACATCTGTAGGGGCACTAGCTGCATAAACCCAATTTAATATCTTCAAATATCTTCATTGTATTCTTTGCAAATCGAAGCTAGCTGTGTAGGAATTGTACAGAGGCAAGGGCAGTCCATCTCTCAGATCACACCACAAAAGCTCAAGCACTATCAACACTGATAGCAGCATGGCAACATGCCAAACTTAATTATTTAACCAGAATATCCCAATGATTTTTAGAATATCACAATGGTTTTTGTCATTTCCTTTTTAAAATATATTTTGCTTTGTTTTCATTATAGATTTCAAAATCATTTTCACTGCTTTAAAATTGATATTTTCCTTTGTGTTTTATGTTTTCCTTCTGATAGATTTCAAAATCATTTTACTGGTACATTATTTAAACTTTATGTTTATTCATATCATGATTGATGCTTTATATCCCACATTCATGGGGTTATTGAGATAACAATGATTTGTGTTTCTCAGCCCCCCCAAACCAAACTCAGCCCCCTTTTCCCTTTCTGAGTGTTTTAGGACAAAAGTTGGATAAAATGCTTTTTTTGTAAATGGAAAATAATTTAGGAAATTGTCTCCTTCATGGATGCATTGTTCCAATGTGATTATTCCATTCTTTGATTCCTGAGCTATAGTGGGATTGGTGAAAGAAAGAATTTTTTTTATAGTATTTACAAACGGGGACTAAATTCTTTGAGTGGTCAGTCTTTCCAGCCAGCCACTACTCCTTTTGGGTTCTGGTCACGTTCTTTACTTAATCCAGCAGCTAAAATTATCTCCAGTCAGATGACACTATAAAGACTGCCTAGTAGTACTTGTACTCCATTGACAAAGGAACTTGTGAGTTTCAAATAGGATGGAAATGTTTCCAAGTTTCCAGGAGACTTTGTGTGTTTAAGAGCAGACGATCAAACTTTTATTGCTTTTCCTGCTTCAAGCAAGCCTAGGGACTGCTCTGGGTGAAATCTAATCCATCATGTAACCTAATAAGCATTATTGCAAGCCTGCAGACCTTTCCTCTTCATTACATCTCAAGACAACAGCATACAGGCAGACTTAAAGACACAAAAGCTCAACCACTATCAATACTGGTTGCACTAAATATCCGACCTTTTGGCTGCCTGATATTTGTAACAATTTGCCTGGTAAAGACATCTGGGCTGCATCTACACTTGCACGAATATTCTGAGTACTTTGCTCTGGAGCTGCCTCAATGCAACACAAGAGTGTCCCAGGAACACATTGGATGTCCAGATGCTAGGATGGCCAAGCCACTGCCATTACTGTCTTGCTGGCTTGTTGGTGGTGGTGTGGCTTCTGCTGGGCACCATGTTGTGACTTCATCAGAAACAATTTTGGCAGCAATCCTCTGCAAGATCAGTCTGTTGGATGCACAAACACTTGATTGGCCTGGATCCAGCCCAACCCAGTTGTCCACACTTCCAAAACATAAAGATCACTTTGATCCAGATTAACAGCTGGGAGCAGCACTTCTGGTGTTAATCCAGGTTTACGTAATGTACAATCCTGCAGCAGTTACAAGTTGATTTGAAGAAGGCACTGACACAAACTCTAAAAAGGCTTGCATAGAAGTATTCATAGGTCTATAACACTTTATTTTTGCATAGATTTGGGTATTTGCAGAAAATAAGCCTAGGAACTTGATGCTATAAGACTGCTATAAGAAGTGCAGATCACTTCTTAAATCACTATATACTGTATATAATTTCATCTATACCAGTTTTTCTCTTAATATGTGGGAGCTTCAGTGCATTGTAAGATAACTTCGTATAGAGTGAACTAGAAGCCAATAGATTAGATACCCAGTGCAAAAACGTAATAGACGAATGAATACATATTTTTGGATCCTCAGATCTGAATGCTCAAATTGGGTATGGACATCCAAGAGTCACATGTAGCCATTCAATATCATTCCAGTAGCTCCCAAGTGCCTCCACTCACTGCCACCCTGGTTGAAGTAATATTTTTCCCCTCCCAAGTGGACTTTGCAGCCTCCAGATCATTTGCCATTTGGTTGTATTGTCAGAGAACTGTTCCATCATCATCACTTTAAAAGGTCAGTTTTCAAAACATACGTTTTCTAAACCTTTTGCTTTGGGGGGGGGGGGGGCTGTAAAAGTAACCACATTCCTGAAAATGCCTGAAAGGTGGTGAATTAGCCAGTAGCATATATACTTTTGGGGCCATGTTTAAGCATGGCGTGCATAGGAATAAAGGAGTATGTACCACCATCTGAGTTGCCTTGGAATGCCAGTACAATCCCTCAATCCCTGACAGCAGACCACTCCATCTCATATAATTTGCCATGTCTGCAAATTTCCTGCTTAAGCCAGTAGTATCACTTATTGTGCCAATAAAAACATGCATCTGATTGAGGCATCTAGCATTGTGAAAACTGTTTGAGGTCTATTTATAAACTGGACATGTCAGTAATAGAGCATGCAGTCTATTTCATACAAGTCTCATATTTCATATTTACTGTCTTATATCTGTGTTATATGAGAATCCTCAAATCTCATATTGGCAATGTACAATGACTAATAATAATAAACCTATTATTATTATTTCTTATCCGCCTCTCCTTGTGGCTCAAGATGGGTTGAAGAATAATTAAAACACATTAACTGGCATTACTTTGCGAACAAAGATTCTTAGGAAGGACTCATTCCACACTTTTTACAAGTGCATTGATGACCAAAAAGGCCAATCTGAGATAGGCAAGTCCGGTTGCAGAAAGCACAGCAGAAAGTCTCCTTGGGTGATGTTGTTTCCAAGTTGCGGTTCTTTCTGCGTTGTCATTTCTCTTCGAGACCCTTTGGCGTGTCTTCTCGAAAGAGGCCACAGCATTATGGATAGTGTGTCTCCATGCCTCCCGATGTGAGGCCAGGGTGGATCATTGTTGGTGATCAATCTGGCCAAGCCTGAGATGTTGTTTCAGGGAGTCCTTATATCTCTTTTGGGGGCGCCTCTCTTGCGCTGACCCGTGGCGAGTTCACCATAGAGTAGTATCTTTGGAAGGCGGTGGTCCTTCATCCTAGAGATTCTGACCTGACCTGCCCAGCGCAGCTGTGATCCCTCAATTAGCATGGCCTCAATGCTGGTGATCCCTGCTTGCTCAAGGACAGCAACATTCGTCACATAGTCAGTCCAGTGTACATTTATGATTGAGCGAAGACAGCGCTTCTATGAAGGCCCTGCTTGAAGTCGTCAGGTGTACATTTATGATTGAGCGAAGAGGTGCCCCATGTTTCAGACCCATATAGGAGAATAGACAGTATGATAGCTCTGTACACACTGATTCTGGTGCTTTGCCTCAGGTGTTTGTTACTCCAGACTCTTTTGTGAAGCCTTCCGAGTGTACTATATGCCTTTGCTAATCTGTAAAGTTATCAGTCTAGTATGGAATTTGCCTGGTGTTTTGCATTTTATAGTTTTCCTACTGCATCTAGATGAGATGCCCTTGTTCAAAGGTGTATCAGGATGCATGGAATATCTCATGGGTTCTTCTTTTTCATATTTGAAGTCAAAGGGAAGTCAAGGGTATGAGTTTCCTCTCTCCTTTTTCCTTGTTCACTTTGTTAATATGAATGAATGGGAGTGTACACAGGTTTCCCTTTCTACTAGGCTTGTTGGTTCAAAACTTGTTTCGGATGTATATGGGGAGCTGGTGATTCGGATCTAAAGTCAATTCCGATTTTCACAGAAAAAAAGTTCAAAACTTTTCAAAACTTCAGAGACATCCGTATCCTTAGTTAATGATTTCAAAGTGTTATTTTCTGTTTCATTGGGTGGTCTTTACTTTGAAAGTAGTTATTTTACTTCAGAAAGGGGGGGGTAAGCAAAGGGAACAAATCCATCCACTCTGGTTAAAACCACTTCTCTTGCTTAAGACTGACTCGGAGGGGGGAGGGAAAGGAAAGGAAAGTAATCCATCCACACTGGTTTAAACTGACGAGGATCCGTCCCATTCACACTGGTTAAAACCGCTTCTCTCGCTGAGGTGGGAGGGAAAGGAAAGAAAGGGAATCCATCCACACTGTTTTAGAAGGCTTCTCTGGCTTGAACCGAGGCCAGGGAACAGAAGCGGGGGGAAAGCTGAATCATTTCCGACTCACTTACTGATTCATAAGAGAAATGGCATAAAAAGCTTTGGAAGGGCAAAGGGACTTCTGGTTTCCTTAAAAACTTCAAAATCGCTTCAAAAAGGAAATCTTTCCAAATTTATTCCGAATTACAAAGATTCTGAACAAACCTAACCATGGCTACTTTCTACTGACCCCCACCTGCACCCCTCACCTCCATGTAATCTGGGGCACCTGGTTTGTACTACAGATAGAATTACCATTCTATACCTGAATAGAAAAACCAAAGCACCACTCCTTAAAAGAAGATTGATCAAGTTCCTCAGACACATTCATGGTTAGCCAGTTATATATTTTATTGAGGGATGATTCATGCTTTGAGAAGGAGAATGAAATTATAAGACTAGACGGGAAAAATCTTTAAGCAAAATCAAGGCACCAGTTGAAAATAATCCATTTCTCTTGACAGATTTATTTTAAGGCAGATAGAGTTACAGAAAGGCAACTTAGTTCTACATTGATTCTACTTACAAGGAAGACCCTATTAACATCAATTTAAAATTACAGGATACTATTCTGTCAGCCAATGAAACCCAATGAGTGGTTTTCGGCAAATCATGCTCTCCTGGTATCAGTACAACTGTACAGTATTCTTGGGCCAGACATACTTCATTTCGATAGGGTTCTCTATCATCAATGGTTTCATATATCCACATGAGTCGATCAGATACCCATGCAGAACTGTATAGGTAAATATTTTGGTTTTTAACACAACCTTGTAAATAGCCTCTTCTCTAATTGTCAGCCTGCCCTGTGCATTATAAAATTTGATAGTTCCTTAATACTGTTTTGAAAACTTGACAGTCCTAGCAGAGGACATACAAAAAAACAGCTTTTTACTACTACTGCCTTGTCCTGCCTGGCTGCATTATTATTCATCTCTGTTACTTTATTTATTTTATTTTTATTTACAGTATTTTTACCCCACCCTTCTCAACCCCCCGGGGGTTAACAAAGGCAGCAATTTGATGACTAATACATAGAATCGCGATAAAACATACAAAATTGAAACAGAGCAATTAGTTAAAAACAAAAACCAACAATCAATTAAAATAACAATTAAAAACAATGTTAAATCCACACATCCAACAGCTAAAGCAGTAAAACCGTGTTCCTCATCTCTGTCATCAAGCTAGTCCATTCCTGTTAAAGTGCTGCTATGTCATTGTGCAAAGGCCTGGTCCCACAACCAAGGTTTTACCTTTTTTCCGAATGCTAGGAGGGATGGGGTCAATTGTATTTCACTTGGCAGCACATTCCACAGGTGCAGGGCCCCCACTGAGAAGGCCCTGTATCTTGTCCCCGCCAGCCACATTTGAGATGTTGGCGGAAGCGAGAGCAGGACCTCCCCGGGTGATCTTAAGGTGCGAGGTGGGATGTAGAGGCAGATGCGTTCAGACAAGTAGGCTGGGCCAGTCTGGACAGCTTTATAGGTCAAAACCAACACTTTGAATTCAGCTCGGAAGTGGAGCGGCAGCCAGTGGAGCTGACACAACATGGGGATGGTATGCTTCCTGTATGTAGCTCCTGTTAGAAATCTGGTTTCCGCTCGTTGGACTAATTGCAGTTTCCGAACTGTCTTCAAAGGCAGCCCCATGTAGAGTGTGTTGCAGTAATGTATTCGGGATGTGACTAGAGCGTGGATGACCATAGCCAGATCAGACTTCCCAAGGTATGGGCGCAGCTGGCACACAAATTTTAATTGTGCAAAAGCTCTCCCGGCCACCGCAGAGATGAATCCAGGATCACTCCCAAGCTGCAAACCTGTGTTTTCAGAGGGAATGTAACCCCATCCAACACCGGCTGTAACCCTATGCCCTGTTCAGCCTTTCGACTGACCAGGAGGATCTCTGTCTTGTCAGGATTTAGTTTCAATTTGGTAGCCCTCATCCAATCCGACATTGCAGCCAAGCACCGGTTCAAAGTCTGGACAGCCTCCTTAGTAACAGGTGGGAAGGAGTGACAGATTTGGAAGTCATCTGCGTACAGATAGCACCTTACTCCGAAACTCTGGATTATCTCCCCCAGTGGCTTCATACAGTAGATGTTAAATAACATTGGGGACAGGACTGAACCCTGTCGGACTCCACAAGACAACTGCTGTGGGGTCGAATAGGTGTCACCCAATAACACCCTCTGGGACCAACCCTCCAAGAAGGGCTGGAGCCACTGGAGCGCAGTACCCCCAATTCCCATTTCTGCAAGGCATCCCAGAAGGATACCGTGGTCAACGGTATCGAAAGCCGTTGAGAGGTCCAACAGAACCAACAGGGACATACTGCCCTGTCAAGCTCCCGGCGTAGATAATCTACCAAGGTGTCTCAGTTCCATGTCCCGGCCTAAGGCCAGACTGTGCTGGATCTAGATAATCAGTGTCTACCAAGAACTCCTGGAGTTGCGAGGCCACCACACGTTCCTTGACTTTGCCCAAATAGGAGAGATTGGAAACTGGCCGATAGTTACCTAATTGAGTGGGTTCCAGAGATGGTTTTTTCAACAGCGGTTTTATGACAGCTTGTTTTAAGCTGGCTGGAATTCAGCCCTCCTGTAAGGAGGCATTAACCACTACCTTAACCCACTCTGCCAAACCCCATCTGGCTTCTTTGATCAGCCAGGATGGGCAGGGGTCTAGAATGCACGTGGTAGGCCTCGCCTCTCCAATGATCTTGTCTATATCCTCGAGCTGAACCAATTGAAATGAATCCATTAAAACCGGACAAGCAGATGTTTGTGGCACATCCTCAGAGACTGCTGTTAAAATGGTATCGAAATAAGAACGGACCAGAGCAACTTTGTCTGCGAAGAACCGAGCAAATTCTTCACAGTGCACCACCAAGCTTCAATAACCCTCTGACAACTCGGAACAGTTCCGCTGGATGGTTCTTAGCAGCACCAACCTTAGCCGCAATGGATGTATTTTGTGCAGCTTTAGCTGCCGCGTCATAAATCCTCAGATAAGAGACCAGACGCGCATGGGCTGATCTGCTCTGCTTTGGACGCCTCACGTACTCTAGTCTCCTCTTTATTCGCTTCATCACCACCAAGGAGCTGATTTAGTTCAGTTACTCGAGAGGGGGCATTCTGGAGCGATAGTGTCAATACTTCTTTCCCTTGCTCTTGGGAAATGAAGGGCTTTGCATATGGTGACCAAAGAGGGTTTCCCTCTATCTCAGGAATTCAAGTAGCATCAGTGGTTGTTGCCTCTGCCATCTTCAGGCAGCATTCAAACAATCAGGTTGACCCCCAGATGTTTTATTATCTGTGGAAAATGAAAAGATGACACCCCTCTCCAATTCCACATACAGCTGTCCTTAACACTGGTGATTGAATTGCATTTCTTGTTGGACACATAACCTTGGATGGGTCTACGGCCAATGCCTGCTCTTCGGCTTAGGAATGGAGATGAGCACCACCCTTCAGAATCAAACATGAGTAAACTTAATGTCAGGGGGAAACCTTTACCTACTGCAGTTTTCCATCTTACTGGACACATTAGTTGGTTTAGCAAATAGCATTTGTATCATGAAAAACCTGGAAATATGAAACATTATTTATTGCATTAATTAGGACTGCTGCAAGCTTCAAATCTCTGGCTTGAATCCTGCCTAATATAGTGTTAGGGGGATAATTCCTCAGTAGCATTGCTCACATTGGCAGAATAATTGTTTATTATCATTTATTACAGTCATGTACCTCTTGTGATTCAAAATACAAATCTTTCCAAAATGGCATTCAGATAACACAAGTGGCCATCAATAAAATCAGAATAATTAAAATCAAAATAACAAAGTGATTGGGATCTGTCCCACCAGGAGCAGCCAGTGGTGCAGAAAGCCAAATCAGTGGTGGTTGAGGAAGAGGGATAGTTCAGCAGATGCAAGGTTGGAAATATATTTTTACAGATTTGTTTTCAACCCAGATCCTCTTCTACCCATGAAAGCTGACTTTGGTGAGTTGGTGAACTCACTGGAAACATAGTAAGAGGCGGAGGTAAGAGGCACTAGCCTACTTTGAACTGGAGTCTGATTATGCAATGGACAAGGTTCCTGCCTTTGTGGAAGAGGGATCCACTCTGTTACAGTTTTAGAGTACAGGGGTTGGACTAGATGACCCATGTGGTCTCTTCCAACTCTATTGTTCTAGAGATCTGCCCTTGCAATGCAAACCATCACTAGGCTCTGATGATTGTGGTGCTCTGAGAAATGAGAAAAGGCTTGAATTAATTGTCAGCAAAATATTTCAATGAAATAGGCTTATTTTTCAGAGGAAAACAGTGTTATGCAAGTACAATGCAAGTGTATTATTGTATATTTTCTTACTGAGTGATTACTGTGAATGGCTCTATCTTCCCTGCTTCCCTAAGTGTAAGTGAGAGATTTGTCACAAAAGAATCATAATTGCCTTCAGTGACTGATACCAGAAAGGGCAATTGACTTGCAGGGTGGAAACTCAGATGACTGTTTGGCACACTGAAAGGGAATGGGCATGGCCGACTTACCGGCCAACCCCTTTGCGGGGTAGGGCTGTCCTCGTCGCCATCTTGGGGAGGTCAGGGGGCTTCTCCTTCCCAGAGACCCCTGGGGCGGCACCTAGTTTCCCGCCGCCAGGGCCAGCTAGCCAATGAGGGGAGCCGGCCACGCCTCTCCCCTCCACATGGCTAGCTGGCCCTTCTCTTCGCCCAGGCAGGATATAAAAGGCTGCCTGGGACTGCCCCCAGCACTTGCAGGGGCCAACTCGGTTTTTGCAGCAGCACCAGCAGCAGATCCAGGGGGCCATTTCCTTTGCACCAGGGAGCAGCTACAGGAGCAGCAACAGTAGGATCCTGCTGCCGGTCGGTATTGGGGTCTCTGCTGCTCCTGGGGCCTGCGGCTCGTGCCTGCTGTGGGCTATAGTTTTTCCCCTGGGTCACGGGGGGTTGGGGTGCGGGCCCTGGGGTCCCCCGGTTCGCTGTCCGCCCCGTCGCGGCCCCTCCCTGCCCCCGCCCGCTTGCGCCCCGTGCAGGCGCATCCGCGGCGGCAGGAGGGGCCTGCCCGTGTTGCTTTCACCTTCGCCTGGGCGCCGTGGGGAGGGGGTGCACCGCTGCGGCCGTGTGTGCGCGTGCGGTGCCCCCCCCCCTGGCCGGTTGGCAGCGCGTGCGCATGCACGCGCGCCCCGCCCGGTGCTCCTCCGGCCCCATGGCCGGCCGTCTCCCCCGGCGGCGGAGGGGCGGGGCCTTCCGCGCCTCCTCCCTGCCGGGCCTTGCCGCGTGAAGGGGCTCGGGCCTGCGGCGCGTCCGCGCGCCCAGTGCCCCTCACTGCCGGCGCCCCACCGGTTTCAGGCAGGCCGCCTCCTCCCGGCGGCGGGGCGGCCTGCCTGCGCTCCTGGGGACTTGCCGTGCATGGGGGGTGGGGCTGCGGCGCGCGCGCGCGGTGCCCAACGCCCCCTCTGGCTCCCTGCCGGCGCGCCCCACACCGGTTTCAGGGCAGGCCGCCTCCTCCCGGCGGCGGGGGGCGGGCCTGCCTGTGCTCCCTGGGGACTTGCCGTGGGGGGGGCTGCGGCGCGCGCGCGCGGCGCCCAACCCCCTCTGGCTCCCTGCCGGCGCCCCCCCACCGGTTTCCAGGCAGGCCGCCTCCTCCCGGGCGGGGGGGCGGGGCCTGCCTGCGCTCCCTGGGACCGCCGTGTGTGGGGGGCGGGGCTGCGGGCGTCTTGCGCGCGCTGCTGCGCCCGCGCCCCCTCCGGCTCCCTGCGGGCCCTGCCGCGTGGGGGGTGGCGCAGCGGCGCGTCCGCACGCCGCTGCTGGGCCCCCGGCTCCCGGGCAGGCCGCCTCCGGCGGGGGCGAGGCCTGCCCGCGCAGCCTCCGCTGGGCCTTGCCGCGCACCGGGGCGGAGCTACGGCCACGCGCGCGCATGCGGCGCCTATCCCGCGGCCCCCGCTCCCTGGCTGCCCGCTTCCTTGGTGGGGGTGTGGCGCCGGCGCGCCCGCCGCCGGGCCCCGTTGGGCGAGGGGGAGTCCAGCCGATGCACGTGCGCTCCCCCCCTTCCCGGGACACCCCATGTCGCGTCCCCGCTCCCTGCCCGGGGCTCCTCCAGGTGGGGTGGTGGGGGGAGCTGCGGCTCGTGTGCGCGCTCGCAGCAGCCGCCTCCCTCGGCCCCCCCCTTCCCAAGCATGCGGCTCCCCCAGCGGGGGGGGGTGAGCGGGGGCCTGCCCCGGGCTGCTCTCCTTGCCCCCGCCTGGGGCCCCTTCCCGCATGTGCCTGCCCTGCCCCCCCCCCTGCTCCAGCCAGGGTCCCTGCCTTCGCAGGGAGCCCCAGGCCTCTGGGGGGAGGGGGGGATACGGCTATCACGTTTCCTCCCAGCCTTCCCTCTTTCAGGCAAAACATGCCCAGCTCTTCAAGCCACTCCTCATTGGGCTTGATCTATCAGACCCTGGATCATTTGAGTCACCCTTCGCTGGACACATTCCAGCACATTGCCAGCTAGGCCAGGACAGGTGGCTGTGTGGAACACACCCACATTGGGACATTGCATTCAGCGGGCTTTGTAGGCAGCCACATGGGGTGGATCATCACCCTCTGCTTGCTTCCCTGGTGGCATAATGGGTTTCCCAGGCTGCCTTTCTTCCATGTTGGGAGGTGGGCAGGCTCCAGCCTCCTTCACCTCCCACACAGCTGCAACCCCCAGGGCTCCTCTGCCCTCTGCTTTCACCAGTTGTGGGCCCCGGTGGTGCAGTGGGAAATAGAACTGAGCTGCTGAACTTGCTGATCCAGAGGTCGCAGGTTCATTTCTGGGGAGCTAGGCGAACTCTCACGGTTAGCTCCAGTTTCTGCTGACCTAGCAGTCAGGAATCCGCACATGCGGGTAGACCAATAGGTACCGCTCCAGTGGATTGGTTATGGCGCGCCAGGCAGTCATGCCAGCCACGTACAGGGAGGTGTCTAGGGACAACGCTGTCTCTTTCCTTGTTCATGCCACCCCTCCTTAAGGTGGGGCACCCCTTGCGGGTGCAGGCTTCCATTGCGGCTAGTTCACAGCCCCTATGAGGCTGTATATTCATGTTGTGTGTACGTGGCATTGTGTGTTGTTACTGTTCTTGCCACCCCCCTTGGTGTGGGCACCCCCTGCTGGCGCAGGCTGCCATTGCGGCTAGTACATAGCCTCTGAGTGTCAGTTTCACAGGTTGTGTGTACATGGCATTGAGTTTCCTTCCCAGTGGGGGCCAACCCTGCTGGTGCAGGCCGCCATGGCTGCTATTAATTAACCCCTGTGTGTCCACACATACATGCTGGGTGTCCATGGCATGGAATGTCTCCCCTGTGCAGCCCCCCCCCTCTTAGGGTGGAACCCCCCCCCCCACTGGTGCAGGCTGCTTTTGCCTCCAGTGGTACCTCCGATGTGTGAGACCTGGCCATCCCTTCGTCAGGCTGTTCCTCCCATGTCCTGCTGGTGGGTTTTCCCTCCAGGGCGCCCTCTTCGCTCGTGCGGTGGTGCTAACTGTTATGGTCCAGTTGCAGTTCTGTGTTACAGGTTTCTTCGAGCTCGGCTCCACGCGAACGCGCAACCAGAGGTCGGCCAGACAGGAAGCCAAGGAAACAACTACTGCCCACAGGAGGGAGCTTCCATGACACCCCAAGGCAGTGAGTGCCACTGCAATACGGTAGTTACGGTCAGGCAGCTCTCCTAATATGGTTTCACCGGGATTGCGGCGCAGCTGGCTGGGTGTCAGCTGCATTAGATCTCTACTGGCCAGGCCATGAGTTCGAGGCCTGCCTGGGTCGAGGTGGGCTCTCGACCGATTGTGCAGCCTGTTGTTGACCTTTATTTACCATTTGCTTTCCTCTCAGGAGGCAGTCGCCATTGAGCAGTGCCAGCCCCCATGGCGGATTACAGGGTCCTTTCCTGTTAGGTGTCCTGAGGACTTGGTTTGTTGTCCCGAGGATTGTCATCACTGACTTTGTAGCACTGAATCGGGCAGCTCAAACGGCCCCCGATACAGCCCCCCTGCATTCAACTAGGACTGTTTCCAAGGTAGTCATCAGGAGAGCCAGCCAGAGAGCGAGTCAGCCTCACGGCCAGCACTGGCCATTTCCATATATGAGGTATTACGTTTCCTACAGAGATCTCGTTCCCGGGTCAAAGACATAGGGAAGAGACTGCGGCATGTATAGATGCGTAGGACCACCCCCCCCCTTTGTGGGGGGGGGCATGGATCCCTCCGTCTGGGCCAGCTAATCATTGTAATGGGAGGCTTGGGCAGTCAACATGAGCTCGTTGGTTCACGGCTTTGTCAGGATATCTGCAACCATACCTCCTGATTTCCAATTTTCCAGCCCAAAAATCCGTCTACATAAGCATTCGCCACAATAGACAACCGGCACGTGCTAGTAGCGGGCCGAATCTCTCTGGTACATTTCAGACACCTGTGTCTTCTAGACTCCTATAGGTCGTTTCCTGTATGCAAACAGCAAGCAGAACCATGTGAAGCCATTGCTGTGGTTTGCTTCTACATTAACGGATTTTCCAGCTAGGGGGCAGGCAGGGCAGCGTTGGGTGCACACAGATGCTTAATACGCCAGGCCATGGCCAGTATTTTGTCGTCCATCATGCAGGAGAAGACTTGGAACCCCCACTTCCATTGTCGTTGGGAACTCAATGGGTTCCTCTACGGTGAGTGCCCCGGTGCCGGCAGCCAGGTCAGCTGACCTATGGGCACACCTTGGGCCGTCTGCGGCCAGGAGGTAGGTCACCTTCAGGGAACTCACAGTACTCCCACCCAAGTTTGCCTGCTAGGTTTTGCTGCAGAGCAAAAAAAGCAAGCATCCAAGTTCGCCAGGGCCTCGGGGTTCACTAGGCGACTTGCCTTGGTATTGTGTGCAGACTAACATTTCCTTCTCAGTGCATGACGTTCCAGGTGTAAACAATGAAATGGTAGATGCAGTGCCCTGCTTACAAGGAAGGCAGGTTTTCGGTTCCTAGATCCTGATGCAGACATCCTGCCCGCAAAGTGCCAGCCGGAACTTGGACCACTGGGAACAGGAGGCCTGGTTAGAACGGATGCAATCCATCGCGGCAGCTGCCTTCAAAGCCTACTGGACAGCAAGGCGGCAGCCCGCGAGGATCCTTACAAGTTGCATAGGAGCACATAGTTTGTGAAGAGTGGAAGAAACAGTCTCCCAGGCAGCAGGATTGCACCGCCCCCGTCCAGCAGCTTAAGGCAACTCTCTAAGAGGATACGCATATCCCATTACAAGGTAGAGTTTTCTCTCCGGCCTTCTCTAACATTTCATTGGGGCCCATACGTCCAGGGGAGGTTGTGGCCAACTCCAGACGGATTCCCCTGGTAGAGCTTGGCAGCTCAACCATGCGAGTATCCATGGGAACTCTAGATCTTACAGGCTCCATAAGTCCAAGGTGGCATATGGGGGGTCGGTTGCCTCCCTGCCCATTCTGGGCCTTGAGCAAGCTCAACTGTGCCCATTTGATACCGGCCAGGTTCCCAGCCCCAGGGACACCTCCCCAAGCTGCTTATTTGTGCATCTTGATGGAACCTCTCCCCCTCACCAGATGCCAGTTAATGGCAGTTCTACAGAGCACTCATTCATGTGCTGGGCCTGCTGCATAATCTTATGGAGGGCACGCCTTCAGGATCGGGGGAGAAGCTTTGGCTGCTGGTGGTGGTGTCTCCGTAGGCGTATTCTAGCCTCGGGCCATTTGAATCATCAGTGTTACCTGTAAATCAGACCGGGCCTCCTCATCGAGGTGTACAGGCTGCCGTTGGTTCTTTTTCTTTCTCTCGCAGGGCCATGGGCAGGACGTAAAGTGGTACCGGGACCCACGTGCTTGGAGTGGGCGTGGCTCAGCTGCAAGGAGGAGACAGGCTGCCAGGACCTGAGTGGAAGGCAGGACAAGAAGTCCGTGGCACCAGGAGGTTGGAACCTCATGGGCGAGGTTCGGCCTGGCTTCATGCAGCAGTGGCTCACTGGAGGGAGCATCCAAGGCTGTTGCCGTTGCCCCTGTGGACGGGGACCAGTGGCTGCTTGTCACTTTGGCCCGGCTTCATGCAGCAGCGGCTCACTGGAGGCCCCTGTGGAGCAGTCCAGGCTGTTGCCGTTGCCCCCCCCATGTGGATGGGGACCAGTGGCTGCTTGTCACTTTGGCCCAGCTTCATGCAGCAGCGGCTCACCAGGAGGGAGCATCCAGGCTGTTGCCGTTGCCCACTGTGGACGGGGACCAGGGGCTGCTTGTCACTTTGGCCCAGCTTCATGCAGCAGTGGCTCACCGAGGGAGCATCCAGGCTGTTGCCGTTGCCCCTGTGGACGGAGACCAGTGGCTGCTTGTCACTCTGGCCTGGCTTCATGCAACAATGGCTTACTGGAGGGAGCATCCAGGCTGTTGCCGTGGCCCCGGCGGGCCAGAATGGGTGGCTGCCTGTCACCAGCGCAAGCTGCTACCGTGGCCCCTGTGGACGGGGCGAAGTTTTCAACAGTTCTGGTTATGGAGGATAGGAGTTTGGGTTGGCGGAAAAGGGGGGTGTAAGGCTGCCTCCTTACTTCCCCCCCTTTTTGTGGCAGGCGGCAGGGCCCTGGATCAGGATGGCTTATCGCCCCTTGGTTGGTAGGGGGATAACGCCCTGGCCCCCCTGGGGTGCCGAGTTCCGTGGAGAGGCATTGGGCCGCTCGCACCCAGGCTGGCAAGTGCCTTTGGACATTCGCGGGGCCTGTACTACCTGATCCTGGACCCTTGCGTGGCCGCCAACCCTTTGTTCTGTTTAATAAACGAGTTGTGGCCATTTTCATCCAACCTTTGTGTCAGTGTTATCATTGGGCGCGAGGTGTATCACCCTTGCACACGCAATGGGCATGGCCGACTTACCGGCCAACCCCTTTTGCGGGGTAGGGCTGTCCTCGTCGCCATCTTGGGAGAGGTCAGGGGGCTTCTCCTTCCCAGAGACCCCTGGGGCGGCACCTAGTTTCCCGCCGCCAGGGCCAGCTAGCCAATGAGGGGAGCCGGCCACGCCTCTCCCCTCCACATGGCTAGCTGGCCCTTCTCTTCGCCCAGGCAGGATATAAAAGGCTGCCTGGGACTGCCCCCAGCACTTGCAGGGGCCAACTCGGTTTTTCCTCCCTCCCTCCCTACATGGTACAAGGCTTATTCATGTTCATAGTGTGCATTTACTCAGTTGTTTGTTACTTGGTTGATGTATGTGTTACCATATTCCTTGTCGCAACTCCGTGTTGGCAGGCGGCAGGGCCCTGGATCAGGATGGCTTATCGCCCCTTGGTTGGTAGGGGGATAACGCCCTGGCCCCCCTGGGGTGCCGAGTTCCGTGGAGAGGCATTGGGCCGCTCGCACCCAGGCTGGCAAGTGCCTTTGGACATTCGCGGGGGCCTGTACTACCCTGATCCTGGACCCTTGCGTGGCCGCCAACCCTTTGTTCTGTTTAATAAACGAGTTGTGGCCATTTTCATCCAACCTTTGTGTCAGTGTTATCATTGGGCGCGAGGTGTATCACCCTTGCACACGCAATAGAAAAGCAGAGAGAATAGCAAGGGTATTAGAGAGGGAGAGAACGAGAAGGAAATTAATGGGAATGAAGTGAAGATGACATGCACAATTTCTCTCAGGCAATCTGGGAACTGTGATGCCTTTCAAGAGGACCAGGTTACTTCCACTCATGCACTGCCCTTATATAATAGTGGTGTAAATAAAGGAGATGTTAAAAAGTTTTAAAAAACCCTTTTATTGCACTCATGAAAAGATGGAAAGGAATCCTGGAGCACCTTTAAGACTAAAGCTGGATCTACATACTGTATTATGGACGAAACTGCTCCAGGAAGCTCCATCAAAGCCCTGTTGGCATTCATACAATTGGCTGGGCAAGGGTGCATTGAAACTGCCAATACCGTGTTGTTGGCTACATAAAGCACCCTGGTAGAGGCTTGCTGGTGATGTCACTTTTCCTGGCCACATGTCTGGGTGTCCTGTTATGACCTCACTAGAAACTACAGTATGTCCCCAGCAAGCATTTTCCAGGAAGCTTCTTGTGGCCAGTGACACATCAATAGATTTATTAGATGTGTGAACACTGAATTAGGCCAGATCTTAGGATCCCATATCCCCTTGCACCAGATTAATGGCTGGATGCAGCGTTTCTGGTGTAAATCCAGCTCTATTTTGTTTGCACTTCCTGCAGCAGTTGAAAGGTAGACATGGCCTTAGAAAAAGACTTTTCTAGCAAAAGTTTCCACAGATTCCAATCTATTCCAACAGATGTCATTGAATTCAATAAAACTGGAACTTCTCACTGCTTAGTGAAGTGTTGTTTTATTTCTCTCAATACAGTTTGACCCAGTTTGCAACCCACTCTGCCAGTTGGAGATACTTAGTTCTAGAGGCCTTGAAGATAAATAAGGACTACTGGCCTCATTTTAAAACTGGACACATCCGCTGGGTATCCTCAAAGCCTTACATTCAGCAAATAATACCTTGTAATCTCCATTGCACATTTATTAATTCCCCCGTCTATCTGTCAGTAACCTTTATTACTGATTTCCATTCATTTTCTTCATTCAATTATAACAATATGCAGCAATGTCTCAGGACTGTAAAATGACTGTATAGAAGCAAACTGTTATATAGGAATGTTGGAAGGAAAGCGTCAAACCCATAACCCAAGGACCATGAGCAGATCTTAGCCTGGTTTTTGCCCATTTGGGGGTTTGGCTCAAGCCAGTTTTGGTTCAAACTACTATGTGGAACCTTAGGGAACATGACTGTCCATAGGAAATAATTCACCCAGCTCTATGGAAATGGGTGCTAGGATAATATATCCAAAATGCTATGAATACCAAAAGTACAAACCACAGACAACAATTACAAAAAATCCTCACTGATATTCTTGGGCAGAATCCATAAGAACATAAGAACATAAGAAGAGCCATGCTGAATCGGGCCTCAGCCCATGTAGTCCAGCATTTTGTGTCACACAGTGGCCCACTAGTTGTACACAGGGATCTCTAGCAGAAAGGAGGGCAAAACCCTCACCTGCTCCTGACCCCCACAACCAGTACCGGGGAAATCCTGCCTGCCTCCATCAACATAGAGGTGGCACTTGGATGTCCATTTCAGTAGCTACTGATTCCCTTGGTATCCATGAATCTGTCTAATCCTGCCTTGAAGCTGTCCAGGCTGACCGCTGTCACAACCTCCTCTGGAAGTGAGTTCCATAACCCAATGACCCTCTGGGTGAAGAAATATTTCCTTTATTAGTCCTAACTTGCCTACCTTGGAGCTTTAGGAGTGCCCCTAGTCCTAGTGTTGTGTGACAGAGAAAATATTTTTCTCTATTCACCCTTTCTATCCCATGCATGATTTTATACACATCGATCAAGTCACCTCTTAAACGCCGTCTTTCAAGGCTGAAAAAGACCAAGGCGTTGCAACCTGATTTCGTAAGGGAGCTGCTCCATCCCTTGGATCATTCTTGTTGCCCTTTTCTGTACCTTTTCCAGTTCCGTTATATCCTTCTTGAGGTGCGGTGACCAGAATTGTACACAGTACTCCAGATGTGGCCTCACCATAGATTTGTAGAGAGGCAATACAACATTTGATGACCTATTTTCGATTCCCTTCCTGATCATGCCTAGCATAGAATTTGCTTTTTTTACTGCTGCTGCACTGGGTTGACATCTTCATTGAGCTGTCCACCAAAACCCCAAGATCCCTTTCCTGGTTTGTCTCGGAAAGCTTTGACCCCATCAATTGGTAGGTGTAGTTGGGGTTCTTTGCCCCGATGTGCATGACTTTACACTTGTTTAGGTTAAAATGCATTTGCCACTTTGTTGCCCATTCACTCAATTTCGAGAGATCTTTCTGGAGCTCTTTACAATCAGTTTCATTTTTAACTACCCTGAACAATTTAGTGTCGTCTGCAAACTTTGCTACCTCACAATTTACTCCTACATCCAGGTCATTAATGAATAAATTAAAAAGTAACGGACCCAAAACTGAACCTTGGGGTACGCCACTTCTCACCTCTTTCCACCCAGAGAAATGTCTGTTTATTACCACCCTTTGTTTCCTACAGTTTAGCCAGGTTCCAATCCAGGACAAGACCTGTCCTCTGATTCCATGGCTGAAGAGCTTATTTAGGAGCCTTTGGTGAGGGACTTTGTCAAAAGCCTTTTGAAAGTCAAGGTAAACAATATTGACTGGGTCCCCTTTATCTATGTGTTTATTTACACCCTCAAAGAATTCTAACAAGTTAGTAAGACATGATTTGCCTTTGCAGAAACCATGTTGATTTTCCTTCAGCAATGCCTGTTCTTCTATGTGCTTAGTAATTTTTTTCTTTTAATAATGGTTTCCATCACTTTGCCTGGAACTGAGGTTAGACTAACTGGCCTATAATTTCCTGGATCACCCCTGGATCCTTTCTTGAAGATCGGAGTTACATTTGCCTCCCTCCAGTCCTCGGGTACAGTGCCTGATCTTAGAGAAAGGTTATATATTTTGGCTAGAATTTCAGCAATTTCACACTTGAGTTCCTTAAGAACTCTGGGGTGGATGCCATCTGGCCCTGGTGATTTGTTGACATTTAGTTTAGTAAGGCATGTGAGAACATCTTCCTTGTTTATCTCTATCTGGTTTAATTCATTTAATTCCCTCCCTGAAAAAACTGACTCAGCTGCAGATCATCCCCGCTTTAAAGCTTCAATTTAGTAATACTGATTGTGAAGCTGAGATGATGACTGCGACAATGATGATGACTCTGCTATAGTTTGTTCTAAAAATAAGAAACGATGGTAAGTACAGTTTTCTAGGCTGATTCACCTTTCATTGTAGTTCCATCTATCTCTAAGATAGCGCTTAACAGATACCATGGATAAAAGACAAATAAATAGGCCTTACAATAAATTGATCCTAAATTTCTTCAGAAAAAGCTATTGTACTTTGGACCTTTCATGAGACAACATGACTCACTGGGAAAAAAGAGGATTGCCCAGTGAAAAGAAGACCACACTACAGATGGAGTGATACAATTATGGAAATGAGAGCACCACGTTTGTGAGACCTGAGTAAGGCTGTTGATGATCAGAGCTTTTTGAGGCCTCTTATCCATAGGAGCACCATAAGTCAGAACCAATTTAGCAGCCATTAATAGCAATATGATACGTTAAAAAGGAGAGTTGCATCTTTAGCTCTTAATACCTGGTATCAGAGAACCACTGCTGGTTTGGAGACCTTGGCATCAATTCACAGTATTAGGAGATAAGCAAAAGTGACTGCTGCATAAAAGGTGAATAGCCTTTCAGAACTAATCCAAGAATCCCAGTAGTCTCTATAGAAATGAAGTTTAATATATATGCAGAAAACTGACTAACATTCTCTGCCTCTTTAACTCCCAGACTAAATGTGGATTACCTCTCTACAAATCGATGGTAAGGCCACATTTGGAGTACTGTGTACAATTCTGGTCTCCGCACCTTAAGAAGGATATAACGGAACTGGAAAAGGTACAGAAAAGGGCAACAAGAATGATCCAAGGGATGGAGCGGCTCCCTTACGAAACCAGGTTGCAACGCCTTGGTCTTTTCAGCCTTGAAAGACGGCGTCTAAGAGGTGACTTGATCGAAGTGTATAAAATCATGCATGGGATAGAAAAGGTGAATAAAGAAAAACTATTTTCTTTGTCACAAAACACTAGGACTAGAGGGCACTCCCTGAAGCTCCAAGGTAGGAAAATTAGGACTAATAAAGGGAAATATTTCTTCACCCAGAGGGTCATTGGGTTATGGAACTCACTTCCAGAGGAGGTTGTGACAGCTGTCAGCCTGAACAACTTCAAGGCAGGATTAGACAGATTCATGGATACCAAGTGTATCGGTAGTTACTGAAAAGGACATTCAAGTGCCACCTCGGAGTTGGTTGAGGTAGGCAGGATTTCCCTGGGTACTGGTTGTGGGGGGTCGGGAGCAGGTCAGGGTTTTGCCCTCCCTTCTGCTCGAGATCCCCGTGTACAACTGGTGGGCCACTGTGTGATACAGAATGCTGGACTAGATGGGCTGAGGTCCGATTCAGCATGGCTCTTCTTATGTTCTTATGTTCTTATGGATGCCTAAGAGCCATTTTCTTCCCTCTGCTGAATTTTTCTAATATACTTTGACATCCTTCAAAATTGTGATATTGCTAACAGCAGTGCATTCATGGAGGCTGAAATTATTCAGTTTAAATGGGAAAAATATTAAACTAAAAGTTATCAATAGGATTTGGAATATTCAAATAAGTGAATGTCTTGCTTATTAGGAACTTTCTACAACTTGTGGAGGATAGGCTATTTTGCCATTCAAGACACATTGTGAGCAAGGCAGAGGGTTTGGGGTCATCCTTCTCATGTTTAATGCTGAACCAGTTCCTATGTCACTATCCTACCAGTATATCCAACTTGAATCATGTGTGTGTGTGTGTGTCATCTGTCAATTTATGGTGGTTTGCCATTTCCTTCTTCTGAAGAAAATGGCAGTACCATGTATTCATTCGCAATTTGTCAGTCAAGTACGAACCAGGGCTGACCCTGCTTAGTTTCCAAGATCAGATGGGATCTGGTGCCTTTAGGATATTTATCTATTATTGCTTATTTATTTGTGGTATTTGTATACTGCCCTTCTCAACTCCGAAGGGGACTCAGGGTGGTTAGGACCTTACAGACTTCTAGTTAGAACTACCAATAGAATTAGCTGCTTGTGTACTTTTTGCTGTGGACAGACAACGGGGCAGGGTCCTCGAAGGTTTGTCCTAGTTGTAAGCTTCTACAAGCATCTGGTTAACCATTGCAGAGAAAAAACAAAGCTGTGGGCCATGACCTTTGGTTCTAATCCAGCAGGACTCTTCTTATGCCATATGCTTCAAAGCCAAATTGGTTCATTGGGACAACTTCCATTTGCACATCAGAAATATTGATAAGGCCAATGATTTGAACACAGCAACAATATACATAGTGCAAAGAGAGGTATCCGCCCAATTCATAGCCTCAGGAAACTCTCTAATTCACAGAAGAGATTTCACAGGACCATTTTTATTTATTGTGCCAAACTAGCACCACTGATGCACACTCTAATGGGAAAAGGGTACCCTAAAGGCTGAGAGCTTGGAACAAGAATGGCAAGAGAAACCTTGTGATCTCCAACAGTATTGAAAGCCACAAAAAAGATCAGAATTTAAATTGATGGAGTGTCAGGATCCACCTACTGTCAAACATAAGGTCAGTCAAAAATCCTCATTAAAGCTGTCTCACTGCAATGGCTTGATTGAACATTTTCAAACAAGGTATTATTATCGTGGAAATAAGGGCTATGATTGCCCTGCCACAACCTGCTCCTTCTTCCTCTTCTTTTGCAGACACTTTGGTATGGAAGGTGGATTTGAAGCAGAGAGGAAATCTGAGAAATTGCTCTGAGGGCAGCAAAAGGCAGTTTAATCAACTGCTCTTCCAATCTATAGCAAAGAAACTCTCTCCAATGCCAAAGAGGTGTTAATGATAGAGATTATAAAAGGGAGCTGTTGAAGTACATCTTCCAAGCATCCCATAAAAGCCCAACTGGCAAAAGATCAAGAAAATATGTTGCAGATAAAAGGCCACATCTCTATTAGCAGAAGAGGTGGTGAGTTTAAAATACATAACCAGATGAAATTCTGTAGTTTGGAATTACAATTACACGGTCCTGCTGAAAATCAACTTCTTTATAGGAACTATTTGCTGCTGTTAAATGATTTGACTTCATTCCTTTAAATCCCCCCTTCCCCAGGAACCATACCACCCAAGTTTAAGGGCTAAGTACATCTATGTGATATATGCTGGTGTAACCTTTTAGTTACCCCAGTAATTTAGGAGCATTGTAAAAGGAGGTATCTCGCACCTCTTCCTGCAACACCTTTTACCTTGGTTGTGCAACAGAAGTGGTTAGTATATTATCCCACCTGTGGTTTTTTTTTCCAGTCAGATGCTGAACAAGTAGCCACGTCAACATAGTTCCATAGTTTAGCAACCGATTCATTGGTTTATCTTTCACAAGGAGATGTTTAGCTCTGAGTAAGCCCATCTCCTCCACCTGCTAATCCCTTGTACTGGTCAACTTTGTGTGAGTTAATAACCTAGACCAATTTCCACACCTTAAAGGATTCTTTGGAAAAGCGACTTTTGGCAATACTGTGATTTTAGAACTTAAGGGTTTAAAAGGCAGCCATGAATTTGGAGGATGAAGATACCATATTTCTGTGTTTATCCACCTAATCGTGCCAGATCATTTCCTAAATTCAAGTATCTGTGCTATTTTTTAAACAAGATCTAGACAATCCCATTTTATCTGAATGTGATAATGTATTCTCTTGCCATTGAATATGAACAATTTAATGTACTTCCTATTTGGAGCATCTCATTTAGAAACAGCTGTAAACAGAAATGAAATTCCTAGCTTTATCTCTGGACAGATAGAGAAGCAGGTTATGGGCATTTGCATTTGTTATGGCTAAATTAATAGCCCAATATAAATTCTGAATAATATACAAATGAAGGAACACATGGAAACTGTGCATAAAGTGTTTAATTAAGCAATATGTCAATAATTCCGATAACATTCATCTTTCTAGATCCCCCACCAACCTGTAGAATAAAGTGCTATCTTCTGTAATAATGTCGTTCCAATAAATTGTGTCATTTGGCAATGTTCATCCTTCTTTTTGGACATACTGTAGATATTTTGTCAATGTGTTTGTTTGATTTTGTTGCATTTGATTTTATCTTGTTATTACCGATATGGAATCTAAACCACAATATTTTTGAAAATGTAAGAAGCTAAATAGAGCCTGTCTCATTGTTATAATTTGAATCTTTGCTCCCTGGCCTGGGCTTGGCTGAGCCTTCAATGATGTGGCTGGGAATCTCCCCCCAGCCAGGTGAAGACAATGATATGGGGTGTGAGGAGGAGTCCACAGAGGAGAGGTTGGCATGTACCCAGCGGAGGATGATGGAACTATGGGATCCACATTCCTGAGGACAATGAAGGGCCTGATCAGGACGAAGCTTGACTTGTTGAGTAGGAATTGTCCTAAGACAGTTTATGTATTTTGGATTTTTATATTTAATGCAGAAATAAAATATAGCAATTGTTTTCTTGCCCCTGGCTGTTTGGAGATGCTTTCCCAGGCTAGAGTACAGAAATATAAATGCCTTCTCTTACTCCAGCTACACAAAATGCCTTTGAATTTCATTGTTTGTGAGTCATTGCCTGGGGCTGGTCAAGCAGAGGCCGCTCCCTGGTAGCTGGGATTCCAGCACATTTGCCATATGCTCATTTCTGAGCTATATATGAGTGTGCATTACACACACACACACACGCACACACATATCCTGATAAGATGTGTACAGATATAGTCAGAGAGAATGGGAGTCCGTGCTGCTGCTAGTCCTGTCATAGGGTCACCAAGACTTAAACTTTTTATACAATTTCAGCCCCATGTCCTTAGATTCCCAAACTATAGATCCTTTTTATTGGGGGAGGGGGAGGTACTGGTGTTCGATAACATAATTTGTACTCTTTACCTAATTTTTGGTTGTTTACCAGAATCCCAGAACAGCCTCCGTCCCTCCAGAGGAACAGTGGACATAATCTTCACTGTACACCAGCTCCAAGAAAAGTGCAAGGAAGAAAATCAACCACTCATTGGCATTCATTGACTTTGCAAAGGAATTTGACATAGTGAATCGCAGTGCTCTCTGGACCATCCTCCAAAAAATCGGGTGCCATAACAAAGTTGTAAACATCCTGCAGCTCCTCCATGATGACATGATGGCAACAATCTTGGACAGCAATGGCTCCCAAAGTGGCCCATTTAAGGTGGAATCAGGTGTCAAACAGGGTTGTGTTATTGTCCCAACTTTATTTTCCATTTTTATCGCTATGATACTTCATCTTGTTGATGGAAAGCTTCCCACCAGAGGGGAAATCATCTATCAGGCAGATGGCAAGCTATTTAACCTCAACAGACTGAAAGCCAAAACCAAGGTTACAACAACATCTGTTATAGAACTCCAATATGCGGAAGACAACATTGTCTGTGTGCATTCAGAAGAAGACCTACAAGCCACTCTAAACACCTTTGCAGAAGCATACGAGAAGCCCAGCCTGTCATTGAACATCGAGAAAACCAAAGTGTTCTTCCAGCAGTCAGCAGCCAATCCCTCTTCAATGCCAGAAATACAGCTTAGTGGTGTAATATTAGAAAATATTGATCATTTCCGCTACCTTGGCAGCCACCTCTCCACAAAAGTCATCATTGACACTGAAATACAACACCACCTGAGCTCTGTGAGTGCAGCATTTTTACGAATGAAGCAGAGAGTGTTCGAGGACTGGGACATCCGTAGGGATACCAAGGTGTTTGTTTATAAAGCTATTGTCCTCCCAACCCTGCTATACACCTGCGAGACATGGACTGTCTACAGGTGTCACATGCAACTCCTGGAACAATTCTATCAGCACTGTCTATGGAAAATCCTGCAAATCTCTTGGGAAGACAAGCGGACAAATGTCAGCATGCTGGAAGAAGCAAAGACCACCAGCATTGAAGCGATGGTACTCTGCCATCAACTCCGCTGGACCGACCACGTTGTCCAGGTGCCTAACCACCGTCTCCCAAAGCAGTTGCACTACTCCAAACTCAAGAATGGAAAACAGAATGTTGGTGGGCAGGAAAAGAGATTTAAAGATGGGCTTAAAGCCAACCTTTAAAACTCTGGCATAGACACCGAGAACTGGGAAGCCCTGGCCCTTGAGCGCTCCAGCTGAAGGTCAGCAGTGACCAGCAGTGCTGTAGAATTTGAAGAGGCACGAATGGAGGGCGAAAGAGAGAAACGTGCCAAGAGGAAGGCGCGTCAAGCCAACTTTGACCGAGACTGCCTTCCACCTGGAAACCAATGCCCTCACTGTGGGAAAAGATGCAGATCAAGAATAGGGCTCCACAGTCACCTACGGACCCACCAGCACACTGATCTTGGAAGACTATCTTACTCGGACAATGAGGGATTGCCTAAGTAAGTAAATAGGTAAGTAAGTAAAGCACCAGGATTATATGTCAAAGATTGAACAGTACAGCTTGAAACACACAAACAAAATAGAACATAAGAACATAAGAAGAGCCATGCTGAATCGGACCTCAGCCCATCTAGTCCAGCATTCTGTATCACACAGTGGCCCACCAGTTGTACACGGGATCTCGAGCAGAAGGGAGCGCAAAACCCTGACCTGCTCCCGACCCCCACAACCAGTGCCCAGGGAAATCCTGCCTACCTCAACCAACTCCGAGGTGGCACTTGAATGTCCTTTTCAGTAACTACCGATACACTTGGTATCCATGAATCTGTCTAATCCTGCCTTGAAGTTGTTCAGGCTGACAGCTGTCACAACCTCTTCTGGAAGTGAGTTCGATAACCCAATGACCCTCTGGGTGAAGAAATATTTCCCTTTATTAGTCCTAATTTTCCTACCTTGGAGCTTCAGGGAGTGCCCTCTAGTCCTAGTGTTTTGTGACAAAGAAAATATTTTTTCTTTATTCACCTTTTCTATCCCATGCATGATTTTATACACTTCGATCAAGTCACCTCTTAAACGCCGTCTTTCAAGGCTGAAAAGACCAAGGCGTTGCAACCTGGTTTCATAAGGGAGCCGCTCCATCCCTTGGATCATTCTTGTTGCCCTTTTCTGTACCTTTTCCAGTTCCGTTATATCCTTCTTAAGGTGCGGAGACCAGAATTGTACACAGTACTCCAAATGTGGCCTTACCATCGATTTGTAGAGAGGTAATACAACATTTGCTGAGCTATTTTCGATTCCCTTTCTGATCATGCCTAGCATAGAATTTGCTTTTTTCACTGCTGCTGCGCACTGGGTTGATGTCTTCATTGAGCTGTCCACCAAAACCCCAAGATCCCTTTCCTGGTTTGTCTCGGAAAGCTTTGACCCCATCAATTTGTAGGTGTAGTTGGGGTTCTTTGCCCCGATGTGCATGACTTTACACTTGTTTAGGTTAAAATGCATTTGCCACTTTGTTGCCCATTCACTCAATTTCGAGAGATCTTTCTGGAGCTCTTTACAATCAGTTTCATTTTTAACTACCCTGAACAATTTAGTGTCGTCTGCAAACTTTGCTACCTCACAATTTACTTCTACATCCAGATCATTAATGAATAAATTAAAAAGTAACGGACCCAAAACTGAACCTTGGGGTACGCCACTTCTCACCTCTTTCCTCCCAGAGAAATGTCCGTTTATTACCACCCTTTGTTTCCTACAGTTTAGCCAGGTTCCAATCAGGACAAGACCTGTCCTCTGATTCCATGGCTGAAGAGCTTATTTAGGAGCCTTTGGTGAGGGACTTTGTCAAAAGCCTTTTGAAAGTCAAGGTAAACAATATCGACTGGGTCCCCTTTATCTATGTGTTTATTTACACCCTCAAAGAATTCTAACAAGTTAGTAAGACATGATTTGCCTTTGCAGAAACCATGTTGATTTTCTTTCAGCAATGCCTGGATCACCTCTGGATCCTTTCTTGAAGATCGGTGTTACATTTGCCTCCCTCCAGTCCTCGGGTACAGTGCCTGATCTTAGAGAAAGGTTATATATCTTAGCTAGAAATTCAGCAATTTCACACTTGAGTTCCTTAAGAAAATGTTTTCACTATCACTACTCTATCAATAGGTGAAGATCTTAGATTAGCATGGGGCATTGATGTTTTATCAAAATTTAAACCCGAAAATTATGAAGATTTGAGGACTTTAAGTGATGACTTCATAATTATCATAATCTCCTCAAAATACTCTGAAAAAATCTGAGGGTATTAATGGGTTTTCTCATGAAGAGACACAAAAGTTTCATACCTTCATTGTATTTTATCTAAAACTTTATCCTGGGAATATATAACACCTACATCTATAACACTTACCAGATCCCCTCTGTGAATCCTACAGTGTGTGTGACTGCATCTTAGACATCTTTTGCCCATCAGCTGACAACTCCTTTGTCTAACTGGCCTTGGACCATCAGGAGCCATCAACCACCCCTCAAACCACATTCTACCCAGATGTACCCAGTTTCTGGGAAGGACTGGCACAGAAATTTCCAGTTGTTCTGCACTGCTTCTTCTTTCTGTCAAATATATTATAAATAAACCCATGCATTTACAGTTGAGAGTATGTCAGTTCTTTGGAGCACCGCTCCTATTGACATCCTCTTTGGCCATAATCCTCTGATTTTGCCTTCAACCCATCTGTGTCTCCGAACATATGGTTCTTGCCAGGCATGTAGCCAGGGGGGGGGGCTAAGGGGGCTTCAGCCCCGAAATTCCCAGGGTGGTCCGAGAAGGCCTTACTGGTACATTATTTAAACTGTTATGTGCATTTATATCATGATCTGATCACCATGCTCATTATATCCCACATTCATGGGGTTATTGGGATAACAATACAAAAGGTTTGCTAGGGTAGATCCTCTTCCACCCAGTCTCAGCCCCCAAGCCAAACTCAGCCCCCCCTGATCAAAATCCTGGCTATGGCCCTGGTTCTTGCAAATGCTGAAATCACATAAGAAATGCAAATATCAAATACCTGTTTATCCAGCTCCTGCCTGCATAAATTGGATTGCTGAGTAAGGAACATGGAATGAGAGCTCAAGTGAAAGCTGCTCTGGCCCACCTTCTTCTACCCCAAGGCCCATGAAGAGTGCCCCCCAATAGAATCAAAGGCATGCAGGCCCACCTGCACTCCCACGCCTGATCTGAACCCAGGCCCAAACTTCTCAAGTCATAACAAATGAAATAAGCCACAGAGTTATTAAAATGATCAATAAAATTAACTTGCATGCAAAGCCATCACCAAGAGAACAAAGGTGGGGTGAAACCTATAATCCAAATGAAGAGTGTAGACAATGGAAGTGGATTTAAGCCTGTCTAGCACCAAACCAAAGTTCTCTGTAGCTTACACCTGCCCATATTTGCCTTATGGCAAATACTTGTTTCCCACCTTTTCTAGGAAGCTCACAAAACTTTACAGACCTCTCGGAATACAGACACAACCACAGCTCGGCACTTGCCCATGGGATTCCCAATTATGGCTGGAGATATGAGAACAATAAGATACACTATTATACAAACACATGGAGAAGAATAGATTTGGGCACATAGTGGTTGTACAGAGAGCAGCAACTGATTCCTTTGTACAGAGAGCAGCAATTGCCAACCTAGACACATGCAAAGCTAGAGAAAGAAAAAGCTCATCTGGTCCATATCTGGGTCCTGATGGAGGAAGATATAATGTTTTATGCTGGGTTTTTTCACAACAGGGGATAAGAAATAAAATGCCAAAGATGTCATATTTTGACAATTCCCTTTTGCCCATAACACTAGGGGTATAATTACTTATGTGGATACATCTACATTTCGACAATGGAAGGTAATTGAATAAAATGCCAACAGTCAAGATAAGGCTGAAGGAAGACACATTTGTATTTCCACGGAATTTGCTTAGCTCTCAAAGATATTCATATTTTGATGGGCAAAACCAGCAAGCTGTAGGCTCTGACTAATCTTACGCCATAGTTTATGTAAGCAGAACACATCTTCATCTCTATAAATTGCACACTGAAGTACAAAGATACTGTTCATGTGTAAGGTCACCCACAACACTTTTCTTCAGGGAGCAAAGTACATCAATAATATTTCTCTAAATCTTTTTTTTCTTTCCCACTATAAAGAGGGGAAAATAACAACTCTTCTTCTTCTAAAGGCCACATTCTACTTAGGGAAACATTTAGGCATTTGCCCACACAAGTTTGTTTTGCCTATTTGTTTATTTATCTATAGAAATCACTCTAAATTTGAAAAATCCAAAGGAGAGTAGAAAAACAATAAAAGATACAATATACACAACATGCCTTGAACATCATTTTGAGATAAAGATTTATTTATTAATTTCTGACTTTCTCTTTAATGGCAGTTATTCTTGTAGAAGGCTCTGTTTACACTGCACAATTGTTGCACTTTGATACTATTTTAACTACCATGGTTAAACCCAATGGGCTCCTGGGTTTTGTAGGATAGTGAAGAACCAGAGTTCTCTGGTAAAGAATTCTAATTATCTTATAAAACTATAGATTCCATGATTCCACAAAATGCAGCCATTGTCATTAAAGTGGTATCAAACTGTGTATTTTGAAAGTGGTCTAACTGGTGGTATTAAGAAAAATTGGTGGTTTTACTCTACCTATTCTACCATTTCCCCTCATGCCTAGTTCATTATGGAGAACATAGATAGAAGAAGAATACAGAAAAAGGAATGGTCCGGAAAACATTCTGAAAACAAGTGAGAGGCTGCAGTCTTCATTCTTTTTTTCTTTTTTTAAAGGATGTGAAGGAGCACAGGTGTTTGTTCAGGCTGCATGTGACAGGAAGATCAGTTTGGGTATAATCTACCATTTTAAACTCCAACAATTACAATAGCATAGCTAAACATATATCTCCCTCCCCCCTATTGAAATTAAATGGAATAGCTATACATGTGTTCTGCATTTGGACAAAAAAAGATTTAGAGAAATATTATTGATGTAATAATATTATTGAAATATTATTGATGTAGTATAAATATTAACTATGGAAAACGTTATTGTTATTATGTGCCTTCAAGTCAATGTCAATAATAATAATAATTTTATTTATATACCACTCTTATCTCCCCTAAGGGAGTCAGGGCGGTTTCCACAAGCAAACATACAACATACAGAGTAGCCATTAAAATATAAACATAACCTGTTAACACAATCCTATGTATTAAAATAAACCGATTCCACAATAAACCAGGGTACAAGATGTGTTACCAATAGCCCCTCTTGTATATGGGCCTGGACAGTTAGAAAGGGCTTGTTGGGCTCATATAGTGATAATATGGGCCAGGGGATGAGTTAAGTACAGGGAGTGGACCAAATTGCTGGCCAAGGTATGGCCTGGGGCTACTTTTTCCAGGGCCTTCTTTTCATAAGGTTTTCTTGGCACTGTTTGTTCAGAGATTGGGTTTGCCACAGCCTTCCTTTGTGGCCGAGAGAGTGGAACTTGTCCAAAGTCACCCCATCACCAAGTGGAGATTAAGATCCTGGTCTCCAAGACTTCTGGTCCAACATTCAGACCTCTGGACCATATTGTCTCTTTTGCTGCAATAATAATTCAACACCATTCATGCAATTTTAGTAGACACTGTATTTTTAACACATATGATTCTAAAGTTTTGATTAATATAATACCTGAATATCACTTTTCCCAACCTGCCCATGTTTTTTTTGATTAAAGCTCCCAAAGCTCAAAACTAGTATAGTTGACCTTCACAGGCCAAAATCCAATTGTTAATCCCAACTGGAGCAGTTAATGGGAACTAGGTAAATCAACGTGTATGCATGTCCTATTGATTCAGTTGATCTATTCTAGTTGAAATTAATGGTTTGATTTCAGCCATTAGAGCCAAATCCAAGCTTTCCACCTGCAAAATTATTGTCGTGCTGACCCACCCCTGGATCATGGACTGGTTGGATCTTCTTGTGGTCCAAGGCAATTCAGAATTTCCCTCCAACAGCACAGTTCAAAAGCATCTATCTTCCTTCGCTCAACCTTCCTTATGGTCCAGCTCTCACATCCATAGGTTACTGTGGGGAATACCATTGTTTAAACTGTGCAGATATTTGCTGTCAGTGTTATGTCTCTCCTTATCACTATTTTATTGAGATTGGTCATTGCTCTCCTCCAAAGAAGTAAACGTATTCTGATTTCCTGGCTGCAGTCTGTATCTGCAGTAATCTTTGCTCCTAGAAATATAGAGTCTGTCCTGCCTCCATGTTTTCTTCCTCTATTTGCCAATTATCAGTCAGCCTGGTTGCCATAATCTTGGGTTTTTAAAAAAATCTTTAACTGCCACCCAGCTTTTGCACTTTTGTCCATACTCCAGGAAAGAATGCCTGGATGCTCACTGGAGGGAAGGATATTAGAGGCAAAGATGAAGTACTTTGGCCACGTCTTGAGAAGACAGGAAAGCTTGGAAAAGATAATGATGCTTGGGGAAATGGAAGGAAAAAGGAAGAGGAGTCTATCAAGGACAAGATGGATGGTATATTTGAAGTGACTGGCTTGACCTTGAAGGAGCTGGGGGTGGCCATGGCTGATGGGGAGCTCTGGCATGGGCTAGTCCAGGAGGTCACGAAGAGTCAGAAGTGACTGAACAAATAGAGAACCGGCTGACCCTCTCACAATGTTAGGTATCACATCTGTATTAAAATGGGCACAGCAGATCTTAAAAGCAATGTTCAATTATTTCTCTTCCATAGCTTGTGCTGTCTTAACACTATTCACATGTGACATTAATACAGTGAGAGGCGCTTTTATTCATCCTCTGGGAAGATACCTTGAGGGCTACATCTGTAATTTACAGTACTGTCTCTGATACTTCTTGGTTCCTTGTTGGAGAACTGTGCTAGTGACAGATGGTGAATGGTTTGCCGCAAATGATGCTGAAACCTATAGTAGCAGCAGAAACCATGGACTGTAAATAGTAGTTAGTGATGATGGAACTGCTCCAAGCTAGGAGTATTGAGAAAGGCCCTCTCCTACTGGCAGAACAAAGAAGAAGCTACATTGTTAATCCGTCTCTGAGATGGATGCTCTCCTGCAAATCAAACAATACCCCTCCGAGTGGCCCATATTAATTTCAGATTGCAGGGGAACAGCTGGCTGTGTTGTGCAAGGGTACAAGAAGTCATTAAATAAAAATCTTCACCTGATGTTTAAAATGTCCCTTATAGTGGCATTGCATCTGTAGAATATTGGACAAGAAGAGGATTCTCTGGGGCAAGGGAGGGATGAATCTTTGGTCAGTGGCTGTTTTTATCCCTCTCCATTCAATATTAAATCTCTCAGTGGGAGTGTGGGACCGAAATAAGTGGGTCACTCGGCATCGCTGGGAAAATAAATGTCTTTGTACATGTTGTGACTTGGTGCAAGCACCGCAACTCCGTTTCAACTCAAAGGCATTTTGCTGAAGCTCAGCAACACGTAAGCACATTTGAGTTTATTCCCACTTTTACTTCAAAATAATTAAAATCCCAAATGGAAGGCTATAGCATTTTTATATACTGAGACTTTGCAAATTGCTATGAAGGGAAAAGCCAGGGGGAAGGCTTTTTGAAATAAAGGTAGTGACCTATTTCACTTACGTGCAGCAACCAGAATTAAATTTATTTCAGCTTTAAAACACAGCAACCATTTGAACAATTTAACACAGCCTTTTCCCTGCTATTAATAGAGGCCATTAATAAGTAACATTTACAGCTACATGTCATCTCTCACAGCCTTTGCAATGTGCAAAATCTAGTGTAGCTTTGAACTGTAACAGACCTCGCCGAAAAAATGCAGCCCATGCCCCTTGACTGATGCACATATCAGTAGAATACATGAAGATCATTAGTTATGGGGATTTATGATAGCACTATGATCAAGGGCATTTATTTACATAGCTAATTGTGATTTAAATAATTGCTGTATTTCTATATGTGAAAGAAAAAAAAGTGATCTCCTTTCCCTTGACTGGCCTGTCTGTCAACCTCCTTCACCTCTTTTCCCTTTCCTCTTTCACCTATGGTTCTTTCAGGCATCTGTCTCACCTCAGCTACATCTTCTTGATTCTTTGGCCTCTCCAGGGCGTGTTTGTCTTCCTGTTAATATTCTAATGTTTCCCCAATCGCCACTGCCTCTCTGAGATTTATTCCAGATAAATTCATCCTGAAGAGTTAAAATATTTGCAAACATACAACAGTAACATAATAGATCAATGAACTGATAATATGAGTATAGTAGATAGTAGTTGAGAACCTCAGCAAAATAACTAAACGTATGGAAAATGAATTATGGTATGATCCCTCCTCCCTGTCTCTGTATCAGTGTGAATACATTCCCAGATTTTGTGTGAATACGTGAAACCGCAGATAGCAGCGAACCTTTTGTTCAGTGATCATGAGCATGAGAGCCAATTTCAGTCTAATTTGTTGAAGTCAGAATGCAGTAATGAAACAGTAATGAAACAGTTTGGGTTGCCCAGATTGATGTTCTAGTCCAAATGAAAAAGAGAGTGGTTGAAATATTTTATGGCACAGCATGGCATAATAATCCTGCATGTGGATTTTATAATCCCCTTAACTATTATGCTCCCCCTTCTCTCCAGTGGCTGTTCCATGCCTGGTGGAGAGTAGGGGAAGGAGGAGGAAAAAGGGAAAGCATCGAGCTATAACCCTATAGCTAGACATGAAATCATTATATCATCTACCATAGTCTGATGAGATCCTCCAGAGACTTCAGTGGGTGATGTAATCATTCCCCATCTGATTGGAGAGACATAGCCAGGTACATCTCAGATCCTTCTGTCCACTTTCCATCATGGCTGTTATCGTGAGATGGGGAGCTGCAACAGTAAGTCTGAGAATGGGCCTTGCAGTAAAGAAAGATCCTTTAAATCTTTGAGAGGGAAAAAGTGAGATATAAATACAAGGCATGGTTTAGAACCCAAAAATAGGGAATCAAAATCTAATGGGGGATTTTTTTTGATTAGTAATAGAAAGACTTACAAAAAAATTCCAAAAATCTAAAATGTAACATAATTACTAACGAAATTCGTTAGTAGTTCGTATGCCAGCGCATGCATTCAGATAGTTTTGGCCTACAACTCCCAGAAATCCTAACAGCTGGTAAATTGGCTGGGATTTCTGGGAGTTGTAGGCCAAAACTTGAATAAATCACACTGAATTCTAGATGGGACTCTCCAAATAGGAAGGAGGGAGGGAAGGAGGGAGGGAGGGGTATTCTATTCTTGGAAGCAGCAAAAAAGGAGGGCCCCCCTCGCTCCTCGCTGCCTCTCTCACCCCGATACTGAGGGAGCAAGGGCCCAAGTTTGCCCAGGCTGAGAGGCAAAGGAAGAGGCCTGAGGCTGTGAGGAATGGTGGGAGTTGAAGTCCAAAACACCTGGAGGGCTGAAGTTGGCCCGTCATCAGGGCCGTAGCCAGGATTTTGATTCGGGGCTGAGTTTGGTTCGGGGGCCCGAGACTGGGTGGAAGAGGGTCTACCCTAGCAAACCTTTTGTATTGTTATCCCAATAACGCCATGAATGTGGGATATAATGAGCATGGTGATCAGATCATGATATGAATAAACATAACAGTTTAAATAATGTACCAGTAAGGCCTTTTCGCGGACCACCCTGAGAATTTCGGGGCTGAAGCCCCTTAGCCCCCCTGGCTACATGCCTGCCCGTCATGAAGCCTCTTCAAGGCTTTAGATCCTGGCAGGCAGAAGGGGCAGGGAGGGCCCGTCCACTCCTCCTCCCCTGCCAGGATCTAAAGCACATTAAGGCTCGGCACGCTTTAGATCCTGTGAGAAACCAACCTAATGTATTATAGAATGAATGCTAACTTATAGAGTAAGTGCCTAAATATTATAAGTAATCCAACTGGTCATATACTCCGCTCCATGCAGATGCAATAATACAGCAGTAATAACAATGGCTATAGAAGAGGTAAAATTCAAACCGAAGTATTCTGACTGGTCCCTCCTCAAGCGGTGCAAACGGGCTCTTCTCTATGAGCCCGGGATTCTGCAGCAAGCAAACGCTGTGCCCGGGCTTTTGGCTTTTCCCGGGAAAGGTTGCCTCCCGGGCTCATAGAGAAGAGCCCGTTTGCACCGCTTGAGGAGGGACCACAGTCAGAATACTTCGGTTTGAATTTTACCTCTTCTTATACCCATTGTTATTACTGCTGTATTATTGCATGTGCATGGAATGTAGGTATATGATCAGTTGGATTACTTATACATGTTGTGTGCAACTACCCCAATACTCTGTGATGCTTTAGATCCTGGCAGGCAGGAGGGGCAGGGAAGCCCGGACACAGGTAAACAGAGAGGTTTACTCAGAAGTAAATCCACACAGGAGGGCACTTCATCCAAAGCGCCCTCCTTTGCGGATTTACACATGAGTAAACCTCTCTCTGTTTACTTCCTTTGCAGATTTACTTCTGAGTAAACCTCTCTGTTTACATTTTTCCAGGCTTCCAGCCGAAAGAAGGAGCGAGTTTAGGGCTTGCCTTGCCATAATACTTATTGGCAAGGGAGGCGGGAGGGTGGTGAGAGAGAAGGAGGGTGCCCCCTTACGACCTAATAACGATACTTAAGAAAATCCTGGCCCCAGTTCTATAAAGAAAGTCCACTTCCTGGTTGGCGTTCCAGATGCGGAAATACTCAAAAGTAGCATTTCTTACGAATTTCTTACGAATCATTTAATTTTCATAACTTTTTTCTCATGCCTAATAAATACTACTCTTACTACTGGGGAGCTGTAGTGATGCAATGGGTTAAACCCTTGTGCTGGTTAAACTACTGACCTGAAGGTCAGTGGTTCAAATCTGTGAGAACGTGAGAAAAGCCTCCTACAGGATGGTCACACATCCAGGCATCACCTAAGCCAGGGCTGTCCAACTGGCGGCCCTGGGGCCGTACACGGCCCCGCAGCCTGTTGGCTCCGGCCCCAGCTATGGGGAGGGGAGGCGGAGCAGGGAGGAGGAAGTGAGCCAGCTCCTCCTCCCTGCACCGCCCTCTTTTTCCCTCTCTCACCGGCGCCGATGCAAACCGGTTGGCATCGGCACCGGGCACCTCCCTCCCTTCCAAGCTCGGTTCCCCCGCGAGCCTTCCAGGTTTGGGGAAGGGTTTTCACCCAGCACTCGAGACAGGCAAAAACCCTTCCCCAAACCTGTAAGGCTGGTGGGGAAAGCGAGTGGTGCTTCTCGCTTCTCCCACCAGCCATCCAGGCTGGCGGGGAGTTTTCGCCCAGCTCCGTGTCCCTCTGCTCAGAGGGACACAGGAGCCGGGCGAAACCCCTCCCAAAGCCTGGAAGGCTCACGGGGGAAGCGGCGCCGCTCTCGCCCCCGGCAGCCATCCAGACTTGCGGAGGGTTTCCTGGGTGACGTTAGGCTGGGTGACGTCAGGCGTCACCCAGCCTAACGTCACCAGGAAACCTCCTGAAAATAGGCGGGCCGCGCAGGAGGCCGGCCACGCCCCCGGGAGTGGCCACGCCCCCCGCTCACTGTGGCCCCCCAGGTGATCACTGGAGGGAAGGATATTAGAGGCAAAGATGAAGTACTTTGGCCACGTCTTGAGAAGACAGGAAAGCTTGGAAAAGATAATGATGCTTGGGGAAACGGAAGGAAAAAGGAAGAGGAGCCTACCAAGGACAAGATGGATGGTATATTTGAAGTGACTGGCTTGACCTTGAAGGAGCTGGGGCTGGCCATGGCTGATGGGGAGCTCTGGCGTGGGCTAGTCCAGGAGGTCACGAAAAGTCGGAAGTGACTGAACTAATAGAGAACCGGCTGACCCTCTCACAATGTTAGGTATCACATCTGTATTAAGATGGGCACAGCAGATCTTAAAAGCAATGTTCAATTATTTCTCTTCCATAGCTTGGGCCGGAAGAAGTTGGACAGCACTGACCTAAGCAATGTTTCTGCAGGCAGCTAATTCTCTCATACCAGAAGCGACTTGCAGCTTCTCAAGTCGCTTCTGACACAATAAAAAACTACTACTATTAATACTAATACTAACCCCTCCAATGAAAAAAACAAAACAAAACAAGAATAAGACATTTGCAGGTGCATTGTGTGTGCTACTGAAAGGATAGAAACTTAGGAATACCACACTGTTGATAATCCTTGATCTTCCACATGCTTTAATAATGATCATGGTGTCTTGTTGGACAAGTTTGCTGGGATGGGAATAAGAGGCACTATGCTGTGGTGGCTATGCTCCTATCCTCAAAGCAGGTTCCAAAGATTTGCACTGAAGGGTTTCTGATCATTCACACAATTATTGAGCATTGGAGTGTCACAGAATAATAACCTGTGGCACTCCCCATGTTATTCAAAATGCATACAAAGATACTGAGTGTGGTCATTAGTTTAACCCCTGGGTATGCTGATGATGCTCAGCTCTACTTCGCCTTGTCACAGGAGTGAGTTAGGGGATATAGAAGTTGGGCCAGTGCTCAGATCATGTAATGATAATTGCTTGCATGAGGGCTAAAAAGCTGAAGTTGAATCTCAATATGGTGGAAAGCATGTCAATCAGTGGCTCCCAGGCCCCAGGACTGTTCCTTTTGAGGAATACAACTTCATCTGTCCTAGATGAAGTTGCATTCCCCAAAAAGTACAAGTGCACAGTGGGAATAATATTCTGCAAGAGAACTTGGAGGTGTGTGTGGGGGTGTGTGCCTTTTGAGTGGTGGCAAATGCAATTCTCTTTGACAGTCTAACTGGTGCCAATGTTAGTTTCATTCTGGTGACAAATTACAAATTCCCTTTGATGTTTGATTACTTTGTCCAATGTGTAAACTTACATGATTTTATATTGTTCTAATGTATTTAAAAAAATAATCAATTGCTTATTTAAATGAATATTAAAATGCTCTCTAGGATTCTGTACGAGCAATGTGTTTTTGGTAGTACCATAATGATATTGCTATGCAGTGAATTCTGGCACGAACTTTCCCTGTCACAATTCTTGAACAGACTTCTGAACAATATTTATTGTTTTAAATCTTTACTGTCTTGCATATTAACTTGTTAATTGCTTTTAGGTAGGTCTTTGAGCTGTGAATTATGTAAGCAGTACTATTTATGAAGTGGTGTGCTGGACTTCATTTTATGTTGTATTTATTATTAGTAATGTATGTCTGAAATATATTTTAGCCATTTTAATTATGGTTTTTATAACAGCACCTTTAATTTTTTAATGTAGTAGAATAAGATGTTTTAATATAATATTGTGTTATATTTATGTAAGCCATCTTGGATCTCATCCCTGCAAATACGGAAGGATAAACATTAAAAAATAATAAATAATATGAATACAAATTAAACTTTGAATGAATCATTGTTTATTTGGAAATGAATTTCTTTTCTCTTCTGATTCTTCATAACTCCATTTTTTACTTGTATATGGGCCATAAAATTGTACTTAATTAGGAATTAGTGAAGAACTGAAACTTCCAAAGTGCATATTATTGTTGTTGGGAATTATGTTGCTTTGTTACTGTTAATATACAGTAGGCATTCAAATTTATTGGTGAGATAATACACCACCTAGTGGTGAGAATGGCCTTTTAAACAATGATATTTTGAGATAAGATTCAGGGCTCTTCCACACAGCTATATAACCCATAATATCAAGGCAGAATATCCCACAATATCTGCTTTGAACTGGGTTATTTAAGTCCACACTGCCATATATTCCAGTTCAAAGCAGATAACGTGGGATTTTATTCAGCTGTGTGGAAGGGCTCTCAGTGCCTTAAGTTGCAAGATTGAAAGAACAAAGTAATTGTATGGTTCTAAAATCATGTGAAGAGGCTAGTATCGTTAGCTTTGTACTTTATTGGCTTCAGAAGATGTCTGTTTGACAGCTGTTAGTGCTGTTTAAAAAGCAAAATATACTGAAAATATGGTGTAGTGATTTGAGTGTTGGATCCCAATCTCTTTTTATTATAGAGTGTTACTGGAGAACAGAGTCCCAAACCTGGTTTAGACATGGAAACCCAGCAAATGGCATTGGGCAGGTCACATTCTCAGAGCAAGGCAACATCAAAATTCCTTCTGCGCAAATCTTGTCAAGAAAACACCATGATGGGTTCACCTGAGATCTGCAGTAAGTCAGAAACGACTTGAAGGCACAGCAACAACAAACTGAAAACTTAGTGGACAAATTGAGATTTATTTTATACACTGCTTTTCTGCCAAAAAGGTGGCAATAGTAACTAACAGTCATAAAGTACAGATTCCAACAAAAACTTGATTTTTAAAAAAGTTTAACAGCGAATAAATTGAAAACACAAAATTGTCACAGAAAACAGCTAGCATTAAATACTCCTTTCTACAGCCAACCAACTTACAACCCAATGGCATGCCTCCATGAAAGGTTCTCTGCTTGTAGGAGGACAATAGGGAGGGAGCAACTGATCCTCCTTCCACAAAGAATTACAATTTGGCAAGGCTGCTGTGGAAAGCTACAGGTATGTCCTCCCAATCTCTTTATATTATAGAATGCTATTTCAGCGATATATCGATGTGCTATTGTACTGTAATATTGAAAAGAGAGAGGCAGAGAAGGTGGAGGAAAAGGGAAGGATGCTTCTTTTTAATATATGTGTGAAGTAGAGAAAAGTTGCTTTCTTTGCATGTTTATGTTTGTACTCTTGAAGCATCTGCTTGTATATGCATCTTTTTGGCCACATTGAATAAACCTCTGTGGCTTGTCTTCAGCCTGGTGAGGGTTTCTCTGTCCTGGCCCATTCAGTTTGGTATATGTGCACTGGACATGGATTCTTTTATCCATGGTCCTAGTTATCCACTTCAAAAGTAGTCATAGTTTATTTTGCCTTTAAAATAATTAGGCCTCAGATTTTAAAATTGCAATGTTTGCCACCCCTCTACCTCCCAGTATTTCCTCAGTCCATATGAGTTCCCTAGGAAAGCAATTTTATTGGAAATTGTAGAGCAAGAAGTAAACTTTTAAAACTGTATTAAAACCTAAAATTAAAACCTAAAAACGATCCCTATTAAAACCTCATATGTTGTGTGTTCCTGTAGCACCAGAAAAGAAGAGAGTATGGGTTTTTTCTCTGGTGCAGATAACTCATGAGATAGTAATGGGAATCAATGCCTCTCTTCAATCCAACTAGATTCAAACTGTCATAAGATTGTGGTTGAAAAAGACCTCTCAGAATCCCAATCTATTGGATAAGTACCGACCAATCTTTAATATATTTTTTGGAGGGGCAACTTAGAAGAGCATGTGGTGGTTCTCAATGTGAGGTTCCTGTATGAGATTAGTGATCCAGAACCGCTTCAAGGTGACTAAGGCTATTTCTGTTCCAGAAATAATTTTGGTCACCTTGGTGACCTTCACTGACACTTCACTGAGTGAGTGACCTGCACTGGGAAGAAAATGGCTCCTTCTCACCAGCTTTTGGCCATACAGTGTTATTCTTGGATGCCTTGCTGGGATGGTACTTGGAAGCACTGCTTTACATAGACATGAAGCATTTAAAAACCAATTAGAATTTCCTGAGGATCACAAAACTCCCCAAGGTAATATTCAGAGCATTTTTTTTCTAATTAAACAAATAACTAAGATGCACTAATAGTCACTTTAAATATAAGTTTCATATTTCTGATTAAAAGTTTTAATTTAATATATGTAAGCTGAAAACATCTAAGAACACAATTTCAAATGTTTGTCCTTTCTTTTAACATATTAGAATACATACTTTATTCCCGTGTGGTATTTTCAAAACATCCAGGGCTCCTGCGCAGTAACTGATATATTGAGCAAAGGTCAGAAGACAGTAAATTCAGTAAAATATTGTTTGAGTGCATCTTACATCATCCAGAGTGGATGTACTGTTGAAATGATCATACACATCTATTCAGCTTATAATATCAGTTAATTTAAACTGACAGATGAGTTTTCTTTTTTTCTGGAAATATTCACTGAGCTAAAGAATTTCCTCCTTTCTGGGAAAAAGTGCGTTGGTCAGGGACCAGTAAATCCTTTGGTTAATTAAGGGGAAAAGACAAACACTAATTTGTCAGTACAGGTGCATTAAGTTTGATAATGTTTTAAAAATTTATAGAAGCAGTTACTTCAAGGTCCAATGTGAGTTATGAAGCCTAATTTTCGTTTCATAGCCATGTGATAAAATTTTATCCATGTTATAAAAACGGCCTTTGCTTAAAATGACCGGAAATCTGAACTACCTGGCCATGCAATAAAAAACACATTCCATTGTAGCAAAGTGTCAGACAAGCCACGTTTAGCTGAAAATTGATCGATATGTCTTCCTTTTACACTTGAGTGCATTCACTTTTTTTCATCGTGGGATAATAGTTTTTTTAATGGATTTTCCATTAATATTGGTCTTCACTGTTAGTAAGAAAAGGCAGATGTATAAAAAGGACAGAAGCCACAAAAAAAAGTTTAGCAATCTTTAATGATAAGGTGGAACATACCAGGAAGTATGTTGTTCTGTTAAAACTAAAAACAAAAAGGTGACAAGTTAAATATTGTGGATGCTCCAATAGTTAAGTGCAAAACACAATTGAAATGGACTGCTTGTGGGAGAGTCTTCCTTTATTCTGGGGAAATTCATGGATGTAGCTGAATAACAGTAAATGAAAATGTAGCGATGCTTTGTGGTGTTTCAACAGCCACATTTTTCAAAACATTTTGCTGGCTTGCAAACGGCTTAATTTGGGCAGTCTCCTGGCACTCACTGCCCACGTTTAATATTTCAGAGTTCTTCTTTTTGACATTGTCTCCAGCTACACGAAATAAAAATTTACAGAAGAATAAAAGCAGGTAGCTATTTTTACACGCTGACTGTAAAACCCAAGCGACACTTACTGTGTTCAGGTTATGTGCCAAATATATGGCCCGGAACAGCCTGCAAACTGACTGACTTCCCCTCTCCCTGCCAACACTGAATGGTTATATTAGGTGCTTACAGGTCTTTTGAGGCTTTACTTTAAAAGCAGGAGTTAAGCTAAGACCTTGTGGACAAGGAAGTTATTGGCTTCATCACTTAATTAAGGAAGATACGACTGATTATTGAAAGCCCAGTGCACTCACAGGCATACATAAAAATTGTGAGGCAGTTTGCTTTAATTTTCACTTGAGGAAATAAACAGAATCACACTGTGAGTATTTTATTACTGCGTTACACTTTGGGGCATATCATCAAGGAACTCAATGCAAATAGCTTGAGTGCAGTGAGGCTGTTGCTAATTCTCTAGTTCATACAGAGTTGCTACTGACGTCTGATTAAAGCTGGTTTTATCAGCACAGAAGTGGAAAAAACCCAAATAAATATTCTAAAGGCACAAGATCCTGTCTAATTGTGGGAGCTAAGCAAGGTGAGCCCTGGTTAGTACTTGGATGGGAAACCACCAGTGAAAAATAGCTTGCCTGAGAAAACCCAATGAAATTCTTGGCCACTGTCCTTGTCCTTTCATAGCTATTCTTGCTGTCATATTCACCTCCATTGGTGTAGTTCCCAGTTGAGTTTAGGCACTGAGGCTTTCGCATATATTGCTAAGGTCATCGGGATAGGGCAGGACCTAATAACCTCTGCTTCAGCTGTGGCCCTCCTAAAGGCACCTGAAGAGATATTTAAGAGTCACAAAATACGTTGTTTTCAGCATAGAAGCTAAATATTCTCACAATTGTCCAAATTTGGCTAATAGAAATCTCCCTATTTTCACTTTTACTGAATTGCTGTAAATCAGTTCTCAACCTGTGGGTCCCCAAATGCCATTTATGCTTCTCAAAAGTCTTTGTAAATATTTAAGATTCTCCCTGCATTAGTTTTTTTTTTTTTTCACTTTTTACTGAATTGCTGGGAGCATGGCTTGGCTTCTCAAAAGTAATTCACATGACAGCATCACAATCATACACGCAAACTGTATCCTCTCTATTATTCTCCATCCCACATGTCTTCTGTAATAAATCCAACCCATGCCTCTACAGTTTTCTGGAGACATATCTGATCACTCAAGTAGCTGTGGATCCCAATGCTCATTTCGATGCATATTCTAATCAAGAGAGACTCTTAATCAAAGTGATTCAAGGATACTAACTGGTCAGTTGTCATTTCCCTCTTATGCAACTCCCTCGTTCTGGCTATGGTATGTCTTTGCATGTGAAAGAAATCTTCAAGTGGACTTGGAATAAACATGTTCTCTTCTTCTGAAAGCTGCATTGGTGATTTAGTCCTAAATGTTAGATAAGCCTAGTTAGCAAATGGCTGATTTGCTAATTTTATTTTTAAAGCAACTGAGTCTTTCTGAACTTCTTTCTGTGACATTCTTACTGAATTAGAAACTGGAATTGATCTGACTCTCTTTCCTAATTCAAGGATAGGCTTCAGTCTGGGTATTTAATATGACTATAGAGGAATTAAAGAGAGTTCTGAAATCTCAATAAATGTACAGGCCTGGCTTCTTACTTATCTAAAAAAAGATAATTAAAACAAGAGGCAGTAACGCTACCTCTCATTAAATAATACCTCTCCTAATATATACAGTTGTAACTCCAAATATATCAGTTTGTCATAACTTTTATCAGGTTAGTGCACAAATGCGGATCTCACCAGCCTTATTAAGCTTTTTATGCAAAATGGGAAGAATGTGAATGTTCTAGCTCTACCACCCCAACATCAGGTTCATTGGCCTTTTCACATGGAGAGTAACAGTCTGAAGAAGTCAGCCTCTGCTTTCCATGTGAGCTGCAACCCTAATTTTTCAGATTTCCAATTCATAAGAGGATTTAATATTCAGATCTGCCATTACGCATAGAGGATAATGTGCAGAGCTATCAGATGTCTTTGCACTAACTATTGAGAAGACACATAGTTAACTAGTGAACACATGGAAAAACAAGGAGACCTCCATTTCAGATTTAATAGTCTCAGGGATTCAGAAGAATGGTAGACAATGGTTTGGTATTATAGAAATGAACAGGATACTCAAAACCACACCGTCTACACTCAACAGTTCCTCCATCCTATCCTGGTTTAAGGCAAAGTATGGTTTGCTCTCTCATCTCCACTGAAAATCTATGGTTTGTATTTGCCCTGTACATTGAGGCTTCAAAGCATAATCATTCATGGAAATAGTTTCATCGGAACCACCCAAATGTGCCAAATAAAAATGTTTATTTTTTTATGGCACAAAGATATTCAGAAATGGTTGTCAAATTATAATTGTTTCAAAAAGGTGGATCCTTCCACCAACTTCTGAAAGTTGAAAAAGTGCTAATTTTGACAAAAGCATATTCATGATTTAAAACCAGAATAGCAAAATGACAGCAAGGGTAACAAAATTGTATGTTCCAGTTGCTGAATTGCTGGAGAAGAGTATTCATTCATTCAAACTTCATGGAAAAACAAGGATTTAAAACAGGAAAGAGCAAATAGACTTCTTTTCCATAGAGAAAAATATTCTTATCAGTATATTCTTTTTAGCAGTGTTTTGCATATCCTTTCTCTCTTTCTCAGAGCTTTGTTTACATATTACTGAATCTAATGAGTTTGCAGATCTTCTGAAGACAGTTTCATGAACTAAGGGCTAGCCAATTAAAACAAGGAGCTTAGCCATTTTAACACTCAGTGGAAGTCTTGGTGCTATTTAACCTTAATAACAAAACCTTGCAATTTCCCAAAGAACCATATCTATTTTGCTTCAACTGTGGAGAAAAACAATGCGGCATTTACACAAGCAGAATACGCTTCTGGAGTGTTACATTGTTAGTACGTTAAGACTCAAAGTGATCTGGAAACTGTGCAATTGTAGACAACCTCATTTCATTTCAGGTTTGTGAGATGAATCCATGGACTTCTATGGTAGAAAACTGAAAGAAAGAATATAAAAGTGAAATATATATTCTACCATTTTTCCTCAAGTTTCTTCTTTGCATGCCCTTATGTTAAAAATACTCCAAATATGTCAATATTTATTGCTTCTACACCAGTACTTCATAGTAATTAATGCATGGTCTCTTAATACAAGATGTGATGCTAGTCAGTGGCTCAAAAAAGGCAAGCTCTTAGAAAAGAGCTGTTTCAGCAGTAATACATGACAGCCAGAAGCATGTGATTGAGGTCTGTCTTGTTGCCTTCAAGAAACATCTGGATCGCTACTAATGGAAACAGAACTAGATGGATCTTTGCTCTGATCCAGAAAGGATTACATCTTCTTATTAAATACAGTCTTTGAGAGTATTTGATAGACAACATGCAGCAGCAATTGGCATTGTATAGCTGGCATGCAGCCATAGTTAATATTCAGCAGTATTTGCTTTCTGGTATACAGCTGTGATCACTATCAGACAGCCAAAATGTGGTAGACATCAGCATTTGACAGTATGTGACAGCTGTCATTCCATTTCTCTGATACCATTTGCAGCTGTTGTGCTAATAAAACACAATGGTTTTATGTGTTGTTTTCCATATAGTAGCTTGGAAAGTTACTTTGTAAAATATTGGGTATAAAGGACATGCTACAGCTGTCCTTAACTGAACCATGGTGCATCTCAGAGCATCTTTTCCAATCTCTGTGTGGAGTTGCCTGTAATATCCCAGGGAGAAAGGGTTGATGGGATCAATACAGCTTGTTTCAGTGGGTTTAAATATGACAGGCTCTACATTGGACTATGAAATATTGTGCCTTTTCCCCTTTCTCTGTGAAAAACACTTGTGTTTGGGGATCTCTAGAGGCAAACTCTTGGGGGAAAACACACCTCTTCCACTCTCTTCTCACTCAAAAAACTGGTTGACTGTTGAGATTGTAACATGTAAATGTGGCCCCATTTTTTTCCTGTGGTACTCAAATATTTTCCAGGTTTCCTGGGTTATCCCTTTACCTTCTCCCTAAGTGAGAAGCCCCAAGGAGCAGAAATCCACTTTTTAAATAGTTTTCAGCCCCTGATCATGAAAGTCTTCAAAAGTGAATTATTGACCACTTCCATTTGGGGACTTGGTCATTTTGGCAGTCTGTGACCACACTGCCATATAAAATCCAGATTCTCTGCTTTGAACTGGATTATATGGCAGTGTAGATCCAGCCTAAGATTTGTTGCTGCTCAGAAAATACATAGATTTGAACCTATAGGATACAATAAATGTGATTAATGGTATAACAAGTTCTACAAGGGACAATATATTTCAGAGTTCTAAGAAAACATATTGCTAATTTAGTGACATTAATTGAAAAAGAATATATATTTGGATCCATATACAGTATATACATAATTTAGTAACATTCACTGAAAATAAAATCTCTGGATCTTAAGTAAATTCATTTGTGACTTAGTATCATTCATCAAAATGTCCTTTCTCATTCGTTATTAATGGCCCAGGAGATTATTTCAGAGGCCAGAGGATGTAGCTGTGCTTCTTCTCCAGCCATGAGTGAGATCTTAGCCCAGATACAAGTATTGTTGCTGAGATCTGAAATCTTTGCTCCTTCGGCTGCTCCAACAATACCATTAGCAAAAAGGCGGCTTCTGGGAGCATGGGGAAGTATTGGATCTATTAGATCCAAACCACTTCCATTATTTTAGCATGCTCCAGGAATGTATAGAATATTTCAGTTCTGAAATGGGGACACAGTGAAGGCGAAATAACTTTAACACTTATGAAAAAGGAAGGAAAGAAATCCCTGCGATCCTTTCCTGCTGGCAGAGTTTGTTTCCCTCCACCGGAGTTCTCTTTTAGAGTTCCTAGGTCAAGACTCTTTAAACTTACTTAGTATTTTCTATTTCAGGAGTTACTTACTTAATCAGTGGCATCTGTGTGACTTTTGCAAGTAAGAGCAAGAAGAGAGCTATTCATGTTGACCTATAGATTAAAAATGTGATAAGCAATATTGTTCAATTTAATACATTTTCATAGGAATCAAGAAGGTTTCAGTCAGTCAAACAGTTTCATTACACATTATACAAGAGATTTCTCTTTCAAAATCTTGAGTTTATATATTTAGCTTGACTGGGAAATAAATTTTGCAGTGCACTTGTATCATTCTGGGAATGATGTTTCAGGAGATAGATCAAGAATAGAAAGAGGCCAGGTAGAGATGCATCTTTGGAGCCCACCTCCCAATCCCAACAGGAACATCTGTCTCTCCTACAACTGTAGTGTAAGGATGACAAAATAGGGGAGGGGGAGGTGTACTGAGGTGATAGTGCAATTGAGTCTTTAAATAAAGCCCCTAAGGATTATACCATGTAATTAGTGTCCCACACATTCAAGTAACCTGGTGCCATGTTCCCTGGAGGAAACTTCCTGTGGTTAATCTGTCCTCAGTCTGTGGTAGAAATGGCATTATGTTGATTGATGTTTCTAGTTCTTGCATATAAAAATGACTGATAGGTATTTATGTAGTGTTCTTACAGTTTGTGTTTCACTTACTTTTAACTCCTAGCTACACTTAACTCCTAGATAGATGCAGCTCCTGAATTTGCCAGTATACTGAGTAAATATAATCAGAAGACAGGAAAGCTTGGAGAAGACAATGATGCTGGGGAAAATGGAAGGGAAAAGGAAGAGAGGCAGACCAAGGACAAGATGGATGGATGGTATCCTTGAAGTGACTGGTTTGACTTTGAAAGAGCTGGGGGTGGCTATGGCCAACAGGGAGCTCTGGCGTGGGCTGGTCCATGAGGTCACAAAGAGTCGGGCGTGACTGAACAAATAAACAACAACAATAACAACAACAATCCATCTCAGATCATATGGACTGAATTGTAACCCTCTAAACTCTGTGAGGAGTTAGGGACTTTATACTGTCAGAAAATAAAGGAGGCCAGCAGATTCCTCTGTTCAAGTGGGTGCTAGGAATTCCTATTCCAATTCAGTCCATATGGTGATGAGAAAAGGTCTTTGGAGCAGAAGGACAGCGCTCAATTGCATATAAGGTATACACCCACAATCCTTTTTTATCTGTTCCACGAATATGTGACTGTGAATTTAAAGTAACTTAGCAAAACACAAGTGAACATTTTCAGTTGAGATATTTAAATGGAACTTAATATGGTGGGAGAAAGTACGAATATTTTGTACAACCAATTTCTAGCAAAGAGACAGATCACGGCAAGATAGAGGAGGTGGAAGAACAGAACAAAGGAAATTATGTCACCAGGTGGGTGTTTTTCTTCTGCATAAATATACCTTGCAAAGAAATCTCTTCATTTTAATTATGGGTAGGAAAATTGTTTAAAGGAAAGCCTGCAATGAGATATACGGGCATGCAGAGTTCTCCCGGGGACATTATGTACATAGCATGGCCAGTGGTCTGTCACTGCTGATTTACATTTGCATCACCTTAATGTTTCCATAGCAGCAGGAATTACATTTCTCAGAGAAAGCTGTCAGGATCATAGATATTTGGTGGTACTTTAGCTTAATCATAAAAAATGGATTCCTGCTGCTAGCAAAAAAAAAACAGAGGAAAAGAAATCAAATTTGTTTTCCCCATGAAGATGATTCAAATTGATAAAGGTATAATCACAGGAAATTACCAACTTTATTTAAAAAATTGGGAGGCTACAAGACATTGACATAATCAGGTATTTTAGACAACTGAATGGGATCCATTTTAATCCAGCAATCCATAAAATGTATTTTAAAAAGATTTATTAAAAAATCCTGGCAATTGGGAATAGCTTTCACTGAATAAATTTGATAGACCTATTTAATGTTTACTCCATTTTTAAAGCCACAGAAGTGATTTCAGCTCTTGTCATTTTCATGTTATCACTTGTGGCTGAGTATGATTGCCATCTAAGTATAGGGTTTTGGCGGTGGGCCTTCTGCTTTTGTATGCATGGGGAAAATATATTGTGTGAACCGGCAAGCACAACAGGACAGCTCACAACAGATCTATGAAATCTTGAACTTAAACAAATATCACTGAATTGGATAGATACTATGGCGATACTCATAAAGCAATAGCATGTTAAGAACCCATGTTACCTGCCTTGATTCAATTAATATTTTGAATATGGATTAACAGAGATAATGGTGTTAATGGGTTCTAACCACTTTAAGTAGGATATGAATACTAATATGAATAACTAATAAATAAAACTTCAAGGAATCCAGAAGCACCTTTGGGGCAACATGGGAAGAATAAATTTCTACCATAAGCATTCATGGAAAAGAACTGTGACACTAAATCTTAGACTCAAAGGTGCTGCTGGATCCCTTCATTTGTTAATTTTTATCAATGCACATAAAAACATTCAAAATGAATGGCTTCACCAACTCAGTATCATTTACAAATATTTGTGTGAATCAGACATCCCTCTTTGGTGCTACCATACATGAAATAGTTCCTGTTATTGCAAAATTCTAATAGTCAAATTGGCCCTTAACTCACATACTAACTGATACCATTCATAAATTATTCGGCGTAAGGGAGAGGGAGACAGATATTACATACCGTATATACTCGAGTATAAGCTGAGTTTTTCAGCCTTTTTTAAAGGCTGAAAAAGGCCCCCTTAGCTTATATTCGAGTCAAAGTTGTTATTTTACTGGGTTATTATTATTACATTTATTATTCTACTCTATTATTATTACATTTACATTACTTTATTATGATTTTATTACATTTATTGTTTTACTTTATTTATTGTTATTACATTTATTATCTTACTCTATTACTGCTATTATTACATTTACAATATTTTATTTAATTATATTCTTATTATTTTTGTTACATTTATTGTTTTACTCTATTATTATTGGGAGGATACATAAGCGCATTTAAGAAGGTTAGAATAATGGTTTAATCAGAGCTGGGCAGTCTTATCTTAAATTACAGTTTTATGTAAATATTCAAAAACATTTAACCTACTGATGCCTCAATTAATACTCGAGTACATATGGTGCATTACAGTAAACAGCATTTAATAGATAGAAGTGAAGTCCTTTTCAAGTTATTCTATTCTTGGTTATCCCTTTATATAATACACATGAGTGTAGCTTTGAGAGAAGGTTGCTTAAGAGTTAAAATACACTTTTCCATATAAAAATCTGTCAATATGTTTTTCAGTTACTATACTGTGGCTCTCTTGTGGTTGAATTCTGACTTTAGCACAGGTAATGGAGTGCAGTCATTCATGCCATGGAGACAGAATTTCACCCAAAGAGACTCTATTTGTATAATCACTTCTCTTTAAAAAAAATTAACCTATCACATTGAAACAAATTCTGCCTCTCGTGGCTTCGAGAATTCTGCAATAATTAAATGTTTTGGCGCCTTGGTTCCATTTCTTTGACTGGAGAAACAGCTTCTATCCAATTATTTAAAAATGTTTTAAAATACTCTAGACATGGAGTTTCAAGCTATGAATCACTCCCAATGAGAGCTCCCTCCCAGTATAAATGGCATCAGGGAAATCTTTAATCGGGTTCAGTGCAGAACTCCCTGCAGTAAATGCTAACAGCTATGTCACATTTATGGCTTTCTATGACAAAATGTAAGTGGGAGAATTAATGCAATACTCAATGTAAATGGGCATTTCTCCCCCTTCTGAATTTACTCACACATGGCTAGTGATTAAACTGAATCTTGGTTCAACAAAACAACTGCAGCAGTACGTGAGCACATGTTGAACACACTCCTGGGAAATGTGTAGAAACATTCAGCATGCACAGTATTCACAGGAAATGGTGGAAAGGAAGTATACTTTATGAGCATGCCATGAGTTACAATCACATGCTGACAATTTAAAACCAAATGAGCTCAATGAGTAGAGTCTTACTAAGAGCCCAGCAAATGGTGTCAATGGCTGTAAATATATCGAATTAAGTTATCCATCCCAATACAACTATGCAACATTGAACAAGCTTTACAAAATAGACGTGTAGCTGATTTTGTATTTTGAAGTCAGCTTCTTGATATAATGAACTTGGAAAGGGGCCTGGTAAAGATAGGGCCTCACCTAGCTTACAAAATTTCCTGATGCCATTATTTCTACTACACACCATATGTGCTGAAGACGTCACAAGAAACATTAGATACCAAATGGCACTGGATGAGACTTTATTCTGAAGTGGTCACTTTTTTATCCTGTAAGAAGAGACTTGAGAAACTGCAAGTCACTTCTGATGTGAGAGAATTGGTTGTCTGCAGAGATATTGCCCAGGGGACGCCCGGATGTGTTACCATCCTATGGGAGGCTTCTCTCATTTTCCCACAGGGGAAGCTGGATCTGACAGAGGGGAACTCACCTTCAGGCCAGCAGCTCAGCCAGCACAAGTGTTTAACACATTGCACAACCATGGCTCCTTGAAGTGGCCATGCCGAAGGTCAACTCGCCCTAAACACTGTCTGCAGAGTCTGTGTAGTAACAGACACTCCCTGCCCCATTTTACAAAAATAGCAATGCACAAATGAAGCCAATAATACATTATGGAATATTAATATCCCACCTTCTCAGTAGTCTTTTCTGATGGTGAGACAATAATGTTGGTAGATTCTGGACCTTGCTGCTTCCGAATTCTGGCATAAAGTGCTCTAATTTCTACTTTATTCTTCACGTCTGAAATGACAGTTTAGACATTTTAGTAATCAAATTGATATCCCTAACAATCTCTTACAAATGCCAAAAAAAGAACTGGTGGCGGGGTCGAGCACTCTGTCCATGGAGTATGCCGACCAAATGCCTATAGCAGCCGCAAAAAGGACAAGGGTTCAATATCTTTCTCCCTGTCATGCTCTCCAGCACTTGGTATAGATATATTCTTGGCATGGTCACTGATAGCCTTCTATTCCATGTCTCTTGTCTATTTCACTTTTAAAAGTATCCACTGTAGTGACCATCATCGTATCTTATGCTAGTGAGTTCCACTGTTCACGTATGCCATTCTGTGAAGAAGCACTCTTTAAAAACTGCCCTGCATCTCTTGCCATTGATCATTAGGTGACTGATCTGGGTTCTGGTATTAAGTCTACTGATCCACTTTCCCCCAGCAGTTACAATATTATATGCCTCTATTGTAGATTTTAGGGGCCCCCGGTGGCACAGCAGGTTGAGCTGCTGAATTTGCTGACTGAAAGGTCGGTGATTCGAATCTGGGGAACGGGGTGAGCTCCTGCTGTTAGCCCTAGCTTCTGCCAATCTAGCAGCTTGAAAACATGCAAATGTGAGTAGATCAATAGGTACCGCTTCTGCGGGAAGATAATGGCGCTTCATGCTGGCCATATGACCTAGGAGGTGTCTATGGACAATGCCAGCTCTTCGGCTTAGAAATAGAGATGAGCACCACTCCCCAGAGTTGGACACGACTAGACTTAATGTCAGGGGAAACCTTTATCTTTACAATTGTAGATTTGCATGAAGCCCAAAGGAGTGGATCGACAACAAATTGGATAGGCTAGGATAGGATTAGATCTCATCACCTTGGGGGGAGAGGGAGGGAGGTGATGAATAAATGCCATAAACAAACAACCAAAACTCCTGGTTACATTTTTATTTGAACCTACAGATCATATTGTAATGATTTGTTCCAGGGCCTTGATCATTTTGATTGCCCTTACCTGCACTTTCTTGTATATAATCTAAGATGGCTAATATGGTAAGTCGCAACTCTTACATTGCTGTATGGATCTTAAACATGGACTATTGAGATATGCCTATTAATCTTTATCAATGCACAAGTCTTTTCCTTTGCCTATTGAGATCACCACTGCCCCACAGAGCAGGAAAACCATTTCCGTCCTCTTCAGAGTAGCATTAATGCCTGATCCAACATTTGTTACATTGATGCAGGTTTATGATCGTTTAGCAAACTGCTACCTACTGATATATAGATACAATATTGCTCATTTTATTGCGTTTTTTGGATTCTGTAGCAAAGGCAAAGAATGCATCATATATACTGTCCAATTTGTATTGATTATACAATAACAGCCTGTTCATATTATATAATAAAAGGGAAAGTATTGGTGAAGGGGCAAGAAATCAAATGATCTTCAGAAAATAAGGAAACATATTCAATCTCATAAATTTAGAAATTTAGCTATTTAAAATAGTAGACAATGAAAATAAATACTTCATGATTTCCCATTGGGCACAATGTGGAGAAAGTTTGGGCCTCAGAGCTTGTCCAAATAACATTGTTCATTAGACACATGGAGCCTTATCTTTTTAAAAATCCCAGCTATATAACATTGCAGGGCTTATAAGAGAAGGTATTCTGTCAGACAACCATCATGTGTGGCATTCATTAAACATTGAATATGTATGATGTTCCATGGTAGGGGCAACACAAATGTGCAGATAATCTCTGAGTCCTAATTTATAGACATGTTGTCCTTCTCCAAATTGTGGCATTTGCTTGTAGTTTCCATGTGAAACCATACTGCCTTTAGCTAACTCTTCATAGCTAATCTGCAGAGACCAGAGATGACAAACAAGATGATATATGAAACTTCAGCCAAAAAAAAAGCCCAATTACATGGAAGGTTGCCTTTTCCAACAAATCATTTGCCAAGGTGCCCCATATACCATAGTACGTAAACATGTTGCTTGAATCAACCTTGTAGGGAAAAAAGAAATTGATAGCACATCCATGTTCCTACAATTCCTCTCCTCTAGTCTCCTTGCGGAATATTCCCATTTTTTTTTCTTCTGCCACTCCTTCCTGCATATTGCTTGTCAGGAAACCTGTTATGACTGCCCATTGGGGGAAACTCCTTACAGATTCCATAACCCACATGAAATGCACTGAATACCATAGTCAGAACTTCTCTATTATCTGAACAGAATGCACTGAGTACCTTCTGATCTGGGAGTCTCATTTCCTAGCATTATCTTTTGTTTCCTTTTGGATTGTTTTATTATAAGTTTTTCATAATACATGACATTCAATAGTAGTCTAGTGATGCCTCCTTCTGCACAGTGCTCAAAAGTGTTAGCCATGGTATCATCGCCATTGTCTCTGAGAGTTCCTCCACCAGTATCAACTATCCACCACTACTGCTACTACCCAGTAGCTATTTGTCACATCTAGTCTGGCTCCTCAGCAACAACATGTCTGATATGGGAGACTCTACCAGAAGCATTTCTACTGCTAGCATAGCATTTGCATCTTCACAGGATGACATATTGCCATCAACATGGAAAGGCAGTACTAGGGGAAAGCTGTGCCATAATTTTACTGTAAAAGAATTTAGTTTAATCAATCCCTTTCCATGCCAGGCTTAGACATTGTTCATCAGTAATGCATCCCCTCCAACTTCCCTACTTGGTAATGGGACAGTGATGATGAATCCTCTGCTGTGGAACTGTTTCGACTTCTTTTAAAATGTCCCAGTTTCTTTATCCTCTTATTACTTTTTCTCTTTGTTCTAAGCTTTCTTGCTGCAAATTGACCTCAAAGTGCAAAAGTAGTTTTCACACAATTAATGGATTAGCCAAAAAAAGCAATTAATAGAAAGAAGAGGATAGGATTCTGCTTATCTACTAGGTGTACTTCTCTTTGCTAGTAGACCTAGGCAAAGGCAAACTGCTGCAGCCTCTCCTAGCTTATGTGTTAATCCTCATCCATAACTTTTACCATTTTTGTCAAACTGTGATGTTGTTTGGCTGCATGTGTCCTGGTTTTCAAGTCTGAACCAACTTGGATTCCTACATGAAGCCAAACAGTCAGGGGTGTAAGTCACCTTGGAGCACCACCCTTCCTATTCCCAAGAACCTACATGTATTTTAATATCTTGATATATTTATTAGGGCTGTGCAAAGTAGTCATTTCTGCCTCGTAGGTCATTGAATTTTGTAAGATTCGCACATACAAAGCGATATTAAGAAACACAACGGGTGTTGCTAAAAAAACCTTAAGAATCAGCTATGACTTTTGTTACAGTTCAGTAAACCTCATAAGTTTCCCGAAGTCAGTTGGTGTGAAGCAAAAGAGGCCATTCCTCTTTAAAATAAGGAGAGCCAGATTGCCTGTCGCCATTGGGAGGGCAAGCTAGCTAGGAGAGATACTGAGAATTCTGAGAAATGTAGTTTGGGAAGGTGAGGAACCCCCGTGGTAGAGAATTCAAAAGGTCCTGTCTAAACTACATTTCCCAGAATTCTGCTTGCATCCCCAATGTCCGTCTGTAGGAGCAGCAGAGTTCTAATAAAATATTGAATCTGCAAAGAGGATTGAGTAAGTAAATCTGTGCTGGACTGGGAGGAAAATCCCCAAGTTGAAGTTCTATGGTATGTGTTATATGTCACAGAGAAAGAGAGAGCAATTCAAGGGGATAGCTGATGTGGCTTTTATTGTCAAAACTTTAAAAATTCCTCAAAAATGAGTAGATGTGTGAATTTTTCTGAAACTTGGGGGGAATGTTGCCCTGGTCATCTTGTGTCTACAAAATCAAGCAGATAGTTCTTGTCATTTTTTTTTTAAAAAAATGTTGTTTTAAAAAAACTCTATAAAATCCCCAAAAATAAATGGATGAGTGAAACATTCTGAAACTTCAGGGGTAACAGTGGTAAATGTGTTCAACAGTTTAACAAGTTTCAT